>SWBH01000638.1:0-10265 GCA_024195465.1 Aureobasidium sp. EXF-8845
AGTTGTTGCACCCATCAAGGTCCTCGTCTGCCCTCTTCAGAAGGACCCCAAGTTCGCTCCTCTCATTGCCAAGCTCGAGGAGGCTCTTGACAACAAGTCCATCTCATTCAAGATTGATCAGACTGGTGTCAGTATCGGCAAGCGTTACTCACGTAACGACGAGCTCGGTATCCCATTCGGTATCACCATCGATTACGAGGCTCTTGACGATGGCAGCCTCACTCTCAGAGACCGCGACTCAACCAAGCAGGTCCGCGCGAGCCAGGCTGAGATTATCAAGGCTGTCAGTCGTATGGTGAAGGGCAAGGAGACTTGGACTGATGTTGTCGCACGTCTACCTGCTTACGAAGGTCAGAAGGAGGCCGCCGAGTAAAGTCCTCGGATGAGCTCTGAAGTACGCAACAAGCTCCCATGTTGCAACATACAATGGTTTTGATTGAGATTCAACGAGGCTGCCGATGGGATAGTCGGGCAGTAAATCTCTCGACGGGCCTCCTCTATTCTGGATTGAATCCGTGAACTGGAACAGCTTGAAGAAAAGTTCTCACAGGACCGAATGACCGGATCTAGATAGATCACGAAAATTATCCAATGCATTTATCAAATAAGTAAGTCGTGCCTCCTTATATGTTTCTCCCAACAATCGTGTTGTCGCTCCCTGGCCAGAGTATATTGCTTGGCGTGCACTACACCTCCCAAATTTACATTATACAACACATGGGAGATGGTTCACCAACAGCCATGGTTTGCGCTACAGATACTTTGCCATTTCACAATCTTTTAGACAAACCCACGCCGTTTCTTCAATTTTGCATACCTGTATCTTTGATCTGACACGTGGTCCGTGAATTCCTCTAACACGTCACATTGACGAACGAGCGTTTGTTAGTGCTATATCAGCTTCCAGCTTGGTAACTTGGCTTCAACCACGACCACTTCTTCAACACGTAATTCCTGTGAGCATCGCATCACGTCGATTCTTTTCTTGAGCTGTTATCAGATCACGCTGACAATTTATACTAGCCTCCTGATCACCCCGCCATAGATGCAATCCATATCTGATTAGATGTCGTATTCTGGAGCTTTCTGTTCTCACGATAGAAAGAAAACCCCTGCAAGATCATCCACACTTCTCCTCATCTAGATGCCACCAGCAGACTTGACCAGATGGCAAACTACATTCAAACTTGCTGGTTCGAGATCCTAGCATCGACCTCAACAAGGGAAATCGAAGTACTCAGTACACTCGCAATCCAATTCCTTGCATTCTGGCTCCCGTCTCTCTTACTGCTATCGATCGATCACTTCCTTCCATCTTTCTCGTCACGCCACAAGATTCAATCGCGACCAGCACCGAGCTCCATCCAAGTCCGTCATTGCATAGACGTGGTAGTGCAGAATCAACTCCTCATGGCTACCGCCAAACTCCTCGAACTCTGGGTTCTACAATCACTAGGCTTGTCTTCATTCTATCGCTTCGACTACACCATCCCCAGCCTTTCCGAAGTCCTCCGCGACCTTACCCTCTGCGTGCTTGGTTGCGAACTCATCTTCTACTACTCCCACCGCCTACTCCATGTCAAACCCTGCTACCAACGCATTCACAACCAACACCATCAGTTCAAGGCTCCGATCGCATTGGCTGCTCAATATGCTCACCCCCTCGAATACCTCATCTCTACGATCCTGCCCTTCTGGTTACCTCCACAAATACTCGGTTGCCATATCTTGACTTGTTGGTTGTTCTGGACAGCAGCGACGCTGGAGACAGTGATTGCGCATAGTGGCTATGATTTCTTTACGGTGTTGGCGAAGAGTCATGATCTGCATCATGAGAAGTCAAGGGTCAACTTTGGGACGCTTGGATTTCTGGATTGGATTCATGGGACGGGGGCGTAGTGTTTAGGGTGAGCATTGAGAGGCTGGAATATGCACTATGGAAGATCATAATGGTTTACGGGACCCCACTGTACCCACAGCGATGACTCTCCTTGAACGCCTCGAGAATCTGGTTCCAACTCTGTATCTTGACAAGCATATCTGTCGTCTCCGGAGATGGAAAGGACGATTAGAATTGCACATATTTCCAACAGCGAGGACAGAACAAATCACCAGCTATCGAAATGCAGAATGGTCTCCAAGATGACAACGCGTCCACTGACATGGATCGAACTAACAAATCTCCCTGGACACACTCCAAAAAAGAAATCACTGGTCTGATGGTCGGCGACTTTTTGCTTACCTCTCAAAGTCATTGTCGCGTTGTTTTCGATTCTCCCTCCTCCTCCACCCTCTTCCCACAACCATCCTCCAGCCCCAGAAGTTTGACTAGACCCCTTACAATTCTCAGGGGCACCTGTTTCTGAGACTAATAGTTCGAAAAGTTGCTGCGAAACGATTTGGATGATTAGCTGGTTCGAACTCGGAAGAAGAAGTTGTTGGTTTGTTGTGGTGAAAGTAGAGGATTTAGTGACTACCGGATTAGGTTAGCTGGTTATGAGTGGTGGTGAGTTTGACCACCAGACCATTGAATCATTTCTGATGGGAGAGCGGAGGACTTTGGGGATTAAGTAGACTCTCAGGGAAGTGAAGGGAGATCAGCGGTCGAGGGGAGGATGATGTCAAGTGACGGTCTGAGGCTCATCGTTGTGCTCTCCTCGAAGGGCCTGGACACAAATCTTGATGCAGAGCTCATTGTCCAGCCCACCTGGAGGAGGAGCAGGCAGTACCACAAGTAACAGATCCTGCCATTCAAGTGCAAGGTTGTTGGCCTTGTTGTCCTCACGAACGCTCTTCCCCCCCTCCTTCCCGTCGTCTTCAATCCTTCTGACTTTCTTCCGACTTTATCGACCTCAAATTCGCATCGCCCTTCCAATATCTTTTCTGAATCATCATACATTATCGCAAAGACTGGTCCTTGGTCTCCACTATCTCAGCAGATTTCGACTAAGACAACTCTATATAACAGGAACAGCATCACACGTCAAAAGGATGAGAGCAACCGGCAAGACAAGTATCACGTTTTAAAGAGAGCATGGGCTAGCACGGGGATGGAAGCGACAAGTAAGACAAGTATTACGGTCAACAGACAGCATAATTTACCATGAGGAAGGAGGTGACCGACAAGATAAGCATGCCAGCACTATAGCATTACATAGCATGAGAATGTCCAACACATCAAGCACAATGCAGGACAAGGAACAGCATCACATGGCACAATGGCTGGCACATTTGACATAGTATTCTGAATCATGAACATAGATTTGCTCGACTTGAGTCACTGTTGATTCCTATACGTGTTGCATCACAAAATGATAACATCTTTGATCCGCATCTCTACCGTTGTCAAATCTCATACTATCATGTCTCGCGTGGTAGAGTTCGTACCGTCTCCGATAGCTTGAACGAGTAAGATTGTTGACTATCACGATGCAGGATAGTTTGCAGAGTTACGCTGGGCCCAAGGGAATGAGTTGAGTCAACGCCTCTCCTTGGGAGTATAGAGGCTACGAACACGACTCTGCTCTCTGATGAATAATGTCTCCATGCTTTCCGTTTTATCATAGAGAGAGCAGCATGCGGATTTTGATTCTTATCGCGATACAGAGTTCCATCTGAATCATGGGCAATTGATGATAATAGTCCATCTCAGTGGGCCTATCTCAATCTCGTAAAAGATTGCGTAGTTTAACAGCTTATGTTTAATGTGCCAGCCTTTACTTTTGAGTAAGGCACGACTCCTTAGTTCATCATCCGTTCACAAGGTAATTGAGAAGAAGTGAGTTGAGCGAGGAAGCTTGTGTCAACGATTCTGGGTGCCATCTACCTATACTGTGCTATACCATGTTGCTCCTTATCACCGAGCCATATTGTCTCCTGTCATAATGTCATGCTAACCATGTTGATCATCCTCATGCTATACTGTGTTGTGCTATGCCATGTTTCCGTGCTCTCCTGTGCCTTGTCCTCTTACTTGGGTGTCCTAGCCATAGTGTTGAGCGAGTCGAGCGAGCTGGACCGCTTTCGTTTCACACATGGGTGAGGTCTACTTCGTCTTCGTCTTCATCAGTCGTGATTCAGACGGAGTCTTAATGGTGATGGAGAGCTGAAGAAGTGACCTTGGAAGTGTCGTGGTCGGAGGGGACGATGGCTTCTTGACTATCTTTGGCGACATCGATAGTGTCGGCTCCAGAGTGAGTCTCATGGCTGATGTAAACGAACTCGCGGCGATTGTCGGTAGTGCGAGGAAGGATCTTGACATTGTCGGCTCCAGGGTGAGTCTCAATGCTGACGTAAATGAACTTGCGGTGATCGTCGGTAGTGGGAGGAAGGATCATTGACTTGTCTTGATCGGAGACGTGGAAGGCGTTTCCAGGGGCGAGGTTTATTGGAGAAAGGACCTCGGGCCCAACGTGATCGGAGCTGTCGAAGGGGTCGTCCTGGTACTGTGGGAGGAGATAGGGGTTGACTTCAGGAGCAGTGATGATTTCTTGAGCTTTTTCATCGTCGGAGGCTTGCAGAGTATCTGGTGGAAGCTCGATGGGCGGCGGCATCGGCATGAGATTGACGATGTTCCTGGGACGCTTAGGAGAGATGATGAAAGGGGTCGGGTCCGATTGATGCAACTGTCTCTTGATTGGCATGATTGCGCGCACGACGAGAGAATTTGAACGATTTGATGGAGGGTCGAGGAGCGATGTGGGAAGATTCGAGGAGCTGGCAGGAGTTTTGCATGTTTGGCACGAGCTGCGCGCGATTGTCAGTTACCAGACTTGAGGAAGGAGCACTCGAGGAAAGAGTCATGACAACTGAGCTTCCCACTTACCTGTTGAGCAGATTCGCGTTCCTGGCGGTGAACCATAGTTTGTCAATTCTGTGACCCGCGCAAAGACTTCGTTGAGATGTTGGTACAGGTTGTTGTTACAGGTGAAAAGAATTCGAGGGTGCCCATTTGTCGCGAGACAAGCAGGGCGAGGCTTAACCTCTCAGAGGCATCACTTCATGAGAGGGATCCCAGTGCATTCAGGTGCCGCCAGTAGCCAACAGTGAATCTGGTAGTTGTCGAGTGGTGCATCGATAGGGCAGCGCGAGTTTTGTCGAGATGTTCTTTTTGAACGGCCTTACGCGATTGATACGATGAGACGGAACAAAGGGCTTAACCTCCAAGGGTCATTACATCCTTGGAGCGTTCCCAGTGCGTTGGTAGTCCTCAAATTGTGCGGACGCCGACCTGGTACTTGTCAATGATGCGCGCATCCAGTGGCAACGCGCAAGAAGATGAGAAAGAAGCTTTAACCTCCTAGGGCAATCAATCTCTAGGAGGGGGTCCCAGTGCGTCGGTGCCCTGCTAGCTGTACCGATACCGACCTGGTGGTTGTCGAAAGCACACGCATCCAGTGGTAGCGCGCGAAGAAAGAAAGAAGGAGGGGTCAGAGGCGCGAGGGGCCAAAGACGAGATTTTAACCTCTCAGGGGCATTACTTCCTGAGAGGGGCCCCAGTGCCTCCAGATGCCGCCAGTAGCCAACAGTGGAACTGGTAGTTGTCGCGATCACACGTATCAAAAGTCAACGTGTGATGAAAGAAAAAGGAAACGAAGAAGGAAGGTCGGGGCGTTGAGAAAGTTGATATTATAAGCCCGGAGACGGAAAAATCGGGTTCACTTCACAGAGCACGAAGTGAATTCTGCATTCACTTTTGATCTTCCGTCTACTCCTCTTTCTTACTCAATAGGAGAGGTCGTGACTTCGAACTGCTTGTTGTTTTTCTGTCTTCTTGCTTTATGATTTGTTTTGATGTCATCTCATGCCTCAGATTACCCCTGAAACGCCAGCCCCAACTTCAAGTTGATTCCATCAATCAGAAAGCATCATCAACAACTCTAAACTTCTCAGAGTGACTCCTCAGTCTACTGCCCCGGGATACCAAGTGTTGCATTCGGATGCTCCTCGATATCATGGGCCCTCCACAACTTTGTGACCTTGTCGATGGCTCTCAGATGACGGCGTCTAAGCGATATGACGTCTCTGTTGATCATATCCTCTAGTTGTGAAATTTGAGTGTGACGCTCTGGATGCTTGATTCGCAGCTTCTCGAGGATCTTTCGAACATCGTCTTTCAGGTTCTCAAGTTTCTTGTCAATGGCGGTCGTTGAATCATCATAATCCTTGACGTGAATTGCGGCTTCAATGGGAGTTAGAGAAAAGAACGGTCTGAATACGCGGCGTTCATAGTCCATTCTGTTGATACATGCCATGATCGTCCAAGTCGGGTCTCCATAGTTGATCCTGATGAACAGTCTTCCAGCTGGGATGTTGTAGTCATCATGATACTGTCTGGATAGTTTCAGAGGGCTTGTAAGGAAACCCTTGTAGGGGAAACGACGGCGCTCGGTCTTGCCAAATCCGCGTTCAAAGAAGGAGCCGCGGTATTCATAGCTCAGAGAGATACTTTTGATGCGTGACGGTAGTGTTGTGCTTGATGTGTGGGATCCAGCGTCAGGAGAAATAACGTTGAACGACGGGTGATGAGTTGAAGGACTTCCAGGACTTGAGTGGGCTCAGTCAAATTGGGTGGTTTCTTCATATTACTGAACGAGTACCTGGAATGAGGCGGCGCGGAGTCACATGTGAAACTTGCTGACAATCCGACTTCTTTGACAAAGACTTGGAGATACTCAGCACAGTAACTTTTGTTGAGTAAGATCCAAGGAGAGCTGGTAAGATGTGTCTTGGCCTCAGCGACACGTAGTCCCTGAGTATCCCACACGTCATGCGCAGGCCAGGGAATGCCGTAATCAGGCTGATCAACTCCAATGTTTCGTATCATGTATCCAAAGATCATGCTGCGAATTTCTGTGGGGAACTTGTCCAGAAACTCAAAGGTAGGGGGGGTGTTTTTGCTCATGTTGGTTTGTGGGTAGACAAGAATGTCACTTGCAAATTAACAAATGGTGGACCAGAGCCTTACTTTATAGGTCTCCTTCCCAAATCACCAACACCAATTCGGCCAACACGATCAAGTGAGAATGCAGCCAGAAGCGACCATGAGAGTCTAGCAAAGGTGAGACACATGAGACAAAGACAGTCGTTAGGGACAAAAAAACGCGAAGCAACGACCAAAAGACGGAGAAGGGGTACAGATTTGACTCAGGATATGCAGGGAGAAAAAATGATGAACTAGGAAGTGACAAGATAGATACATACCTGATGTTCTCCTCCCCGCTCTCCGTCCTCCCTCCATCGTCCTTTACAACTCCCTAATAACCTCCCCAGCAACCCTCCCCACAAAACCAGCCCAAGAACTAAACACAACACCCTTGAGTATAGTTTCTCCCTCTTCAACAGTCCAATGCCCAGCCTCGCTCAACCTCTTCTTCCACCCTGCTTGCTCTTTCTCATTCAACTCATGCCAATGTCTAGCTTTATCATCTGACTTGATGTATTCCTTTTTATCTCCCATATGGACAGCAAGAGTTTTACCCTCGCCAGGATCACGGATGATAACCGCTTTATCTTCAGCATCTGCGCTGCCGCCGGGAAGAGCGAAGTGCATATCCAGCAGATCGGCAATTTTGACCACTGGAGATGCAACAGCGGAGGTAGCGGCGTCGGCTACAGAGGGAATGATAGAGGTGACTGACGATGCGACCGAAGAAACAGAAGATGCAGCATCGTGAATAGAATCCCAACCTCCTCTTCCCATACTGTCAGCAATATTCGCAGGGTGAGCGAAAGTGCGTTGCCAAGATGCTGGTAGATGAATAAAGTCTGCGAGGATAGGCGCATAGATATCGGTAGAGTACATGGATTGAAGCAAGACAGCAAAGACCAAGACGGCGAAACCGATCAAAATACCGTAGGTTGTGCGTTGGCGGAATTCGTCCGAGGGGTGGAGGAGTACGTAGCGGGATTGGCGGTCTGAGGGTGTAGAAGGTAGCAGAGCAAAGGTATCTACCACGACGGTGTTTCCCATGCTGGTGCTGCATAGCTTGATGTATTGAGGACCTGGATGGACTGGCTTTTTGGCAGGTAAATCATTACCCTTCTTGTCCTGTTCAGCTGGAGGAGCACGAACAGGACTGTGGAAGGGCGAGAAGCGGAGGCAAGTCATTTGAAGCGGGTGGACATCGCGAAGAGTAGTGAACCGCTTGAATTTGCCGAAAGTGTGGGTATTGGCGTTGTAGTCCAGAGTGTAGACAGGGATTGAAATGTCGTGACTGGCGATGGCAACAGCAACTTGCTTGTTTCCAGCTTTGTCTGAATCAAGACTGCAGACATCAAGACCAACAGCTTGCTTGACGTGACCAGGTAATACCTTTTGCTTGACTCTCATTGCAGGACCAGATGGGTAGAAGTGAATAATACTCAACTCGGCACCAGTACGGTTGGACAAGTTACTCAAAAGTAACACATCTTCATTACCCAACCATCTGATAGCACGATACTTTGGACGAGCAGGCTTGGTAGCATCCTCAGATTTAGGCATGGTGTAAACCTTCCGCGGGTTGGCAGGAGAGAATGAAGCCTTCTTGGTGTCGAAGTTGTACATGACAGTCTGTTCGTAGACATCATAATCAGTAGCCCAAGTGATTGAGAAAGTGTTTGTTTCTAGCTCTGTGATGTCCAAATCGGCAGCTTCGGCGTTGTCGCGCATAGGGATACGAGCGATGATTTCGGCGTCGGTAGTGGGCGTTCTTGTAGCATCGAAGACGACAATTTCAGATCGTTTGGCGAGTCCAGTCGCAACAGCGCCAATACGCTTGTTTGGTGAGTCGCGCTTGTATGTGGGAGAAAGTCTCAGCACACGCTGATACGTTTCTGGCTTGGGTCCTGTTGCCGGTTGGAACAGAGACGCCTTTCCAACGAATGAGATGTTGCCATCTTGAGCTCCGCCATCTTGCTTCTCTGAGTCTTGCTTTTTCGTCGGGTACTTGATGTCGAAAGTACGTAAATGTTCATTCTTGCCAGCCTTCTGATCCGACTCTGAAGAATTGATACCAGCTAGTGTGATCAGACCATCCTTAGAGGCCAGTGTAGCCAGAGATGTGATTGAATCTTCTTCACTCGAGAGCTCGATTTCGGCAGCCGTATCCAGAGTTGCGCGTTTACTCGTGTCCAGGAGTGTCTGTAGTATATCAGTATCTGCAAAGCGACTGCTCAGGCTTCATATATAGCTTACAATCTTGTTTGCGACACCACTACGACCTTGACCACCACCGCCGCCTACCACAAGATAGCCACGATTGTAGGGATCGAACTCGGCTGCATACACAGGGTATGACAGCGTTGTCTTTGTGAAGGATACCGGTCCTTGACTTTGCAGCACCATCTTGTTATAGCGATAGTTGGGGTGTTTGGGAAAAAGTATAGCTGGCAAGGAGTTGCTGCTCGGCACTTTCACATGAATCCAATTGAACGATGACGACCCGTTGATCTCCGCCAAGCCTGGTCCACACCGCTTTCAGCCCGCTTCTTTGTATCTCCTTGAAACATCAAATCACAAGTATACCTATGAATGATCACATATTGAAATTGAGAAGAGCAGCAGTGGAAAGAGTAAATAAAAAGTATTCATGTCGTAAAAAAGGTTAACACTCGCTTTTTCTGTACTTTCGACACACTCCACGCCCAAATCTTCCCACCATCTAAACCCCCTCAGACATTTGCATCCAGATATGCATAGATAGTCTACTCCTCATCAATACCAGCCATCTCCTCTTCCTCTTCGAAAGTATCGCGAGGGACGTTGTAGAGACGGATAGTAGGCTTGTTAGGGTCCTTGACAAGCACAAACTTGGCATCCTCCTCATCCTGTGCCATGACCATATCGACAAAGGTACGGACGATAGCCCATCCGTTGTTGAGGTTCAAGTTCATCTGAGTGGCAAACTCACGAGGCTTGTAGCCGAGAACACCGAGGATGACGTGGTCGTTTGCTGTCTTGGGGTTGACGCGAGATACGAAACTGTGAATCTGTGTGTTAGCAAGATTGTCTTTGTTTGTTAATCATCGATTTTCATAAACTCACCCAATCTTCATTTGGTCAGCCTTTGCAAGGATGGCTTGGGTAGCCCAGCGAGCAAGCTTGCAAGAGTTGTTCTTCATCTCGGTAGCAACAACGGCACCACGTTGAGAAGCCAACTTGGTGCGCCAGTCAAGAGCACCACCACTGCCGATAGCCTTGTTGTCAAACTCGTTGAGAGCCTTGATGGTGAGGTATTGGTCCTCTCCAGAGATGGCGTTCTTGACAACAGCGTCGAGCTCGG
>SWBH01000639.1:0-10261 GCA_024195465.1 Aureobasidium sp. EXF-8845
CATCCCCAAGAGCTCCAGCATCTCCAAGAGCTCCAGCATCCCCAAGAGCTCCAGCATCCCCAAGAGCTCCAGCATCCCCAAGAGCTCCACCACTTCAAAGAGCTCCACCACTTCAAAGAGCTCCGTCACATCTAAGAGCTCCGTCACATCTAAGAGTTCCATAACTCCTAAGGGCTCTAGGACTTTGAAGGGGCCTGCACCATCTGAGACCCCTATCATATCTTAGACATCCATAACATCTAAGGACTTTAACGTTCCCAAAAGCTCGGTAACAACTAAGAAGCTCCTCGACATCCAAGAACCCTATGGGATCTAGGGGCTACACAAGTTCCGGGTCTTCTACGATATCCGCGGGTACCATGATTTCGAAGCTCGTGCTTGTCACGCTGCAGCCGATTTTTACGCAAGCTACGTCTCCGGCCCGAAGGGATTTGGAATCTTCCAGGACGCAACTGCGGAAGCTTGTGAGACGTGTCCAGAAGCCAGACCAACAGACTTTTGTACCAGATCTCATGGTTCTGATGGCGCACCATGTAAGTGTGCTGGATACTTCTGCGACTGGTGCGAGTGTGGATGGGTTCAGATCGGCGACTCGGATACAGGACTTAACTAGTACTGTATGGTCAACCTGGCTTTAGCTTTCCGTTTCTCTATCACTGAAATGTCAGGCATTGAATGACTCTCAAGCCTACTGGTGAAGCGAGATAATTGTCTGTGTGACAGCTCTATACTGCTTCCAAGCTGATTGATTACGTACATACCAAGACTGTTTTGCCTCTACCAGTGACCTGTCGTCAGACTTTCCGGTATTGGCAGCTACTGCATTGACCTGGGTCCTACCAATAATTTTATTCGATCATCATACTTGCTTTGTACTGCTCAGTGCATGAATACCAGGCTTCTCGTTGCTGATCAAGAATCAAGCGTTTTTGCAACGATCTTGGGCTGAGCTCGATATCTGATCAACACACATGTAGTATCATGAGACTCGCTGTCACCTTCTCCTCTCCAACTCGCCTAGAAACTCTTTCAGCGCCTGCCAATCCTCCTCATCGCAATCAAGTCGATGTAAAGCAACCTTACCGTCCCTTGTCCACCTATTGATTGCTCTCTCATCCTCGTCCACACCTAGCCAGTTATCTGGACCCACACCTCGATCGAGATACTGATATCTCGCGTCCATCATTATGCTCTGAAGTGTTTCGGCCTCGTCGAATGCCTTGTGATCATCCCAATTGCCATGGCCCATGGTGAAATGCTTCAATTTGGGCAGACCGCGCTGCAGACGGCCAAGAATGTGATGCCAACGCGTCGGCCACAGCCACTGTTGCTCCGGCCCGTGATAATCTGTTTTTGATCGGTAAGCAGGGCGTCCATCGTCAAAGATCAGAGGAGAGTAGATGACGCGGCGGTTGTCAGAATCTGCAATCTGTGGACTAAGGCTCGCTCCAACTGCTACGACTGCATCATCAAAGATCAACTCCTCCAGAGTATCTGCGTGGCTGAGGATCCAATTGATGTGGTCGTCATTGCCAATACTCAAGTTCCCGAAGATCAATGTGCGCAGCTTGGGTAATCTGGGTAGGTTGCAGGCAGGAAATAAGCCGAATAACATCTCGTTTGCGTACAGCTTGAAGTAGACAAGATTCTCGGCGATAGGCGCGATCCAGTACTCTTGTAATTCGTGACCAAAGAAGGTGTGACTTTCGACGATGTCCAGGGTCTGGTCCGGCGCAGCTTCATTGTCTTCTGTAGCAATTTGAAGGCTAAGGTGAGTGATACGCGACATGACTTGTTCAAAATTCTCTTTGAACTTGATGTCTTCGTCATCTTTGCTAGCGATAAGAGCTTGAGGAGTGTAATCTTGCAAATTCTTGATGCTTAGATCGAAGACTTTGTTGGCGGGATGTTCGCAATGATTGAGGCCGGCGTAGAAGGCCATCAAGATTTCCTCTCGAAAATCGACATCTTCTGTCGCTTCGCTGAAATTATCGGGACTAACACATGGACTTCCAAATACCACCTCCACATGGGTCAGTTGAGGGAAACGCCCCACTTGCTCCAAGGCATCCATGAAGAAATCGTGAGGCTTGTGATAATGATCTTCGGGACCAGGATGCTGGCGAGCATAACACGAATTGCTACCGCCAGGTACCATCCTCGTTTGGAAGACGACTTTTCGAACCTGTTGGGATAAGACGGGTGTCGACAAGATGTGGTTGTAGTGTAGAGCAGACTTCTCGGTAGGTAAGAGCCGGACACAAGTAAACATATGTTTCGTGCACATCTGAGAAAAAGCTGTCGAAGCGAGTCGCAGATTACTGAGGCTGGGAACATCCGGACGTGGAGTTGTCGCAAGTAGAATGTGCTAATAGCTAAGACCCGAAGCTGATGGATAATTAGCGAGATCGTATTCGGTCTTGCAGTCATGATTGAACGGTTCATCATCATCATCGTCACTATCGGGTTCCGGACATCCATCCACAGCGACGAAATTGACAATTCGAGAGATCAATTCTGGCGGAAGGTCAAGCAGTCGGGTCATTCTGTGTTGCATGAACGAGAAAGTCGTAGTTAGTACTTGCTAGAAATCACAAGGGCGATGGTTTGTTGATTATATGTCCAATTTCACGCGTGCACGGATGCGATGGCTGCCTGCTCTGAGATGAGGCCGTCTGCTATAGGCGATGCGGTTGCACATATTGCTACCTCAGGAATCAGACAGATGAGCGTTGCAGATTTTGTTATTATTTGAACACCTGTGGATGTTGATGGCGGTATGTGAAATGACGAGAGGCCACATTTGATATCGGCTTGACGTCTTGTGCTGAGTCAGCATCATCGCGGGCAAGCTGTTTTCTCTCGGCGTCTCTCACGGTCGTTGTTTCTATTTCAATCACGAGTCGAGTTGAAAACTAGTCGGGAGGGTTATCTCATTGACTTGATCGCTTCATGTCAACTGTTCACACCGCTCGACATCTGTGGCGATGAGTTCAGCTAAGCAGACGTCTCGAATTGATGGACCTGCTGTTCAGATACAGCGGTTGCAACTCGGTCCGCTCACGGTTGTCTCATCCTTGTTTTGGCAATATCCTGGACTTGCTCCCGGGAAGGTTCGATAATGATACTCGCCGCGATCTAGCAGTCTCTGGAGATCCTGTAGCTTCTCTGCCTTTGTAGTCTGGTAACATCGGCCAAATGACAGGTAAAAGTGGAGTCTACACTACCAGCAAGGCAGCAAGCATGATGAGGCTGCCAAAACCATCCATTCCCGAACACCACTCTTCCCAAACTGTTGTCTTGGAAGCTGAACGTGGGTCACTGGAGATCCTGTACCGCATAACTCCGTTGTGACACCACAGGCCCCCTTCATCCAGTCGCACAAGCTCACCACGAGAGCTCAAAGCAAGATGCTCATGATCTCCCCGACCTCTTGTTGTCACCTTTGCCCAAGTGCGCTCATCACCTGCCTCCCAGAGCTGTTTCTTCGCTGGTAGCGGAGCAATAGTGAATTCGTTTTGCAGCTCACACATATCTGCCGGCTCGAAGTAGATAAGCATATTTACAACTCGATAGATGACTGCCAGCCTTGAAAGACGTGAGTAAACTTGACTCGACACAGAGAGCAAACACAAACCTTCGCCTTGATTCCTGGAAGATCCAAGCTTTCCAATCTGTTTTGTTGTTAAGATCGGAAACGGTCGACTCGGCATCACATTTAGATGCAGTGCGGGTCAGCTCTTGTGCTATTATCTAGACAGATCTTGATTAGTGAAGCGCGGCAGAGTGTTTGAGGGCCTAACTTACGATGACCGTGGTGAGCATTAGACTATCATAGTTGTTGTGCTCTGTTTCTCCTTCTTGCAGCCTCACCAGAAGATAGACCGAAAGAGCTTGCATGGCAGAAAGCAGTTCCAAAGGATTCATTCTTGTATGCTAATATGACTTTCAGCTTTGATTCTAGGTCGAATTTCGGATGGATGTACTCACCTCTTCGCGTATACGTTCACATTCCCATCGCACATTCTTCCAAAATAGTCTGGGACTGCCTCGAATCTCACTTCCTAACATATGCATCAAACTGAGACAATTCTCCAGCGACTCCATGTTCTTTTCATCGTCCTGAAAGTCTCTAGAGTAGGGATGGATGAAGGGTGGAAGGGTATTGTGAGAAACGATCATCAACGGGTACGACTTTAAGGTCTGAAGCACGAGGACTACGATCCTCTGCTGTCCTGGGTCACGTTTGGGCCTTGAGATGAATGATCGGGGATTGTTCGGTGCTGGTGGGATTGACATGTTGAGGGGAGTTGTTGCGTGCTGTATCTCGAGGTTGTGGTTGACAGACGCGTTTGGAAAGTGTACAGCTACCGTGCCAGTCTGGTGGTTTGGGAGATCTGTGACATCGAAACTCAGGTTCCCCCAGTCGATGCTCTCTCCCAGACTTGCGAGCTCCGTGTCGTTCCAGCCAAGTGGTTGCTCTCCGCAAACCTCGGGTGTCCATATAGCTGGTGCATCATCAAGATCGACATCAATATTTTCGCTTGTCGCCACGAAAGTTCGCACATCATGAGAAGTGACAGCCAACGTTGATGTAGTGCTGATTGCTTTGGAAGGGTAGTGACATTCGACGGTCTTTACTGTACACCTTGAGCACGAGGGCTGGCCATTGTCGCATCTTGCTTTGCTTCTAGCACATGCAACGCAAGACCTGCTACGCACAGTCCGGCTAGCTCTGCGGGATCGACAGTAATAACCATGTCGTTTCAATGTCGCGACTGTCAGACCGCTCTTGTCAGAACACAAGCTCGGTTTGGGTTTGTCAGTACCAAACAAGTGCCGACAACTCACGTTTATCGAACGGTTTGTTACATTGTCCACATCGCAGCGTGATTTGCGCTGGACCTTCCGGCATGTCGAAAATTGAATGAACCGCAAAGCCGAATGGCAGAAGGACTGTTGATGTTGATTGTTACAATGCCCCTCATGCTTTGTCAGCCCCTTGGCGCCGGGCGGAACAAATTGTAGAGATGCAACTTCTCCGTCCGACCAACATCCTTCCTTCTGCATTCCTGAGCACCAAGTATCGTAGAACTCCGCGCACGACATTTAGACGTCCCGAATATGTAGGTGTAGGTCCAATTCTCAGAACCGTCTCTATAAAGACAGGTGAAAGGCCTCAGTCAAATGCTCATCATCACCAATCATCCTCCCTGAACTTCGTTTCTATCGCCAAGATCACTCTCAATGATGGCCGCTCCATTTCCATCCCCAACATCTACCTGGCACTCAGACACATACTCCTCACTGTCACCTGCACGTTTCGAGCTCTCTGCCAAGGGTAAGACCGTGCTCATCACCGGTGGTGGTACCGGTATCGGTGCAGAAACAGCACGATACTTTGCCCAAGCTGGCGCAACACGTATTGCTCTACTCGGTCGCAGAGAACAGCCTCTTCTCGACACGAAAGCTTCCATCGAGATGGAGCATAAGGGAGTCTGCATCTTCACAACTCCCACCGATGTGACCAAGAAAAATGAAGTTGAAGCCGCTTTTGCCGAGTTCCTAGGCAATGACAAGCTGGACATCTTGGTCCATGGTGCTGCTGTCGTCGGCCCCCTGGATTCAATCCAGAATGTAGACAGCGACAAGTTCCTCGAAGCAGTCAACACCAACATCGCGGGTTCATTGTACGTCGCTCAGAGTTTTCTCAGACATGCGGCTTTCAACGCTACCGTCGTGGAGATCAACTCGTCAGCCGCCCATGTTAACTTCGGCCCTGGGTTTGCTTCGTACAGTGCTAGCAAGCTGGCAGTCTTCCGTCTCTGGAACTCTGTAGGCTTCGCAAATCCTGAGATGTCCATCTTCCACCTCCAGCCTGGTGTCGTGGATACCGACATGAATAAGGAGGCAGGAGGAGTCAAAGCCATGGGCTTTTCAGACCACGGTATGAGGAACACTCGTCTGACATAAGACATCATACTTACCAATCTTTCCTAGTGTCTCTTCCTGCAAGCTTCATCGTCTGGCTCGCAAGCTCTGAAGCACGTTTTCTGAAAGGCAAGTTCGTCTGGGCAAATTGGGATATCGATGAGCTCAAGGCTCTAGCCGAGAAGATTGAGGGGACAGCATATCTCAATATTGGTCTAGTTGGCTGGCCATTCAACGCTGGCGGTTGGAAGATCGAGACTGTCGGAGGTACTTGGGACAGTCTTTGATGCAGAGAGATCTCATTTCTTTGGTAATCGGAGGACCAAGAATCACGTCGGTGAGTCCGATTACTACAAGATCGTTGCATCTCGGACCAGTACACATCACGAGCTTCACCTCCTCCTCCTCTTTAGCTCGATAAGAAGCTCATTCAATGCTTCCCAATCCTCTTCATCACAATCCGGTTTCTCTATCTGTATCCGGTCTTTCTCATCCTCCTCGTATTCTTTTAACACAAAATCATCAGCATCGTAATTCCAAAAGTCCGACCAGCAATGGCGGGTGAAAACTGCATATCGTGTCTCCTTCATAGCAGTGTTCAAAGCATCTGCATGTTCAAAGACCAAATCGTCCCATCGATTGTGATTGATTGCAAAATGCCTCAATTTCGGCAACTCTCCTTGGTACCGGCGAAAGATGTGATGCCATCTTGTTGGATCCAACCAGGTTTCGGTTTTGAGGAGATGACTGCGTGGTTTGGGTTGACAGCCAGGTGGGTCCTTGGTGTAGTCTCGCTCATATACTACTGTTTGGATTGTAATATCGACTTCGACTTCCCCTATCTCCACTGCGATACCTAGTATTGCGTTGTCGAGAATAAGCTCCTCCAGTGTGTTTGCATGTGACAACAGCCATTGAATCTGGAGCTCTGATGCGAAACTCACGTACCCCAATATCAGTGTCTTGAGTACAGGGAAATGAGGTAGATTACAAGCAGGGTAGAATCCCCAATAGACCTCTCTGTTTCCGTAAATCTTCAGGTACTCCAGATTCGCAGCAAAAGGCGCCAGCCAGTACTCCTGTAGCTCGAATCCGAAAAAATCGTGGAGTTCGGGTATAACAAGTGTGTTTTCTGGCGAAGCAAAGCAGTCCTCTGTTGTGACACCTAGACTCAATTGTTTGACCTTCTTCATCACCATGTCGAAGTTCTGCTTGAAGGCTTTCTCCCGGGACGTTGTTGCTTTACCCATCAATGCTTTCGGAGTGACATTTTGCAGATTCTTGAGAGTCAAACTCGTGAGTTTGTCCGCTTGCACCAGACCAGAGTAGAAGGTAGACAGAACAGTGAGCCTAAACTCTGCGCCTTCGGGTCCGCCACGCATCCAATCGTCCGGTGAGACGCACTCGGTGTACATGATCAATTGTGCATGAGTAAGACTTTTGAATGCAGAGGCCGCCTGCATAGCGGCGAGGAAGGAAGGTAAGGGTGTGCCATAACCATCTTCCTTTGGCCTTCTTGCAGAGGTATAGTCGAAGAGACGGGCATCAGGCTGGAGTCGAGTCTGGAAGACCACTTTCCTCACATGGAGATTCAGAACCTCAGATGCCAGGATGTTTTGGTATCGTCCCGCGGAAGAATCAGAAGGTAAGACGCGAACTACTGCGAACAGAAGCGGTGTGCTGAGATCCTCGAAAATCCTGGATACCAAACGCAAAGAGCGCAGTGACCGGACGTCAGGAGCCGGTGAAGTGGCCAGAGCAATATTTGCATAACTCAGACCACGAAAGGTTGCCTCATCCTTGGGTTGGCGACCTGGATCTGTGTTGGATGATCTTTTTTTCTCCGCGTAATCTCCATGAGGTGTTGCTATGAAGCCAACAATCCGAGAAAGTAGTTCTGGTGGAAGGTGGCTGAGTTTGGACATGAGTGATGTTATGTCAACTTGGACATTCGTGAAATATCGAGGTGATTTCCAATAGATGTGGGAGATAGGGCGCTTATACAAGGAAATGTTGGTCTTGACTCGTGGTCAACGCACGGACGAGATGGCTTCCAGGTTGGTGAAATGAGGTTTCCACTTTAGGCTGCCAGTAGGCAGGAGTGGTTTGGCACGTCGCTAATTCGAAGCTTGATCGTTAGCATCATGCAATCCACTGAGTGAAGGGTGTTGCGATGGTTTGCATCGTAGAGTTGCACACAGACTGTCAGCTTAATAATATATGCAAAGATATTTTATAGAAAGTTGTCTTGCTTTTGTACTTCTCTGATGGAGAGCGAGTGCATAACTCTATCCGTCCTTTAACAATATGTGCTGTCCGCACCTGGTAGCTACATGGCCACATGTTCTCATCCTCTCCCACCTATTCACGTGTGTCTCCCTGAACTCCACAACTCCTCATCAATTAGCGTTACTACCACGCATCACCGTCATCACCACCAAAATCGTTATCTCCGATACCAAAGTCTCCAGTAACGTCCTCTGTAGCAGCTTCAAACTCCTCTTCATCCTCGTAGTGTGGAGAATTGGGTTGAGCTTCTTCGTCTGGCCAGTAATCACCTTCATCTTCATCATCATCTTCTGCTCCTGCTCCTGCTTCTTCATCTTCTGCAGGTACGGGTTGCACAGCGTCATCCGAAGTCTCAGGTCCTGGATTGGGCGATACTTGTGTTGCTGCTGGTGTAGGAATGACGGCTTGTACAGGTCCAGGTTCTGGGGATTGAGAGGCGGTAGATGGAGTCGCGACTTGCGTACTATCTGGTGCCGGGGTCGAGGCCTCCGATCCAGCTCTTGACTCGCCGTGTCTGCGGTCGCCATAGATCTTGCCGAGGGCAGCATAGTTGACTCTCTGTGAGAAACCCTTGGGTGCTCTTTTCTCCAACATGCGCAAAGAAGCATCTGCTGGTGACTCGACAGGCGTGCCTGCATCAGTGAGCACAGTGCCGTCACCCATACGACCTCTCTTCTTGCGTCTGTTGACTTTCTTGTCCTTGCCTTCTGCCTCTTCAAGTGCCTTTTTCAACTGCTTGGCTTGTTGGGCGCGAAGCCAGTCTTCGTTATGTGCAACCCAAATCATCTCTTTTACTTTCACTTGCTCTTCATTCAGCAATGCGTTGGCGACTTCCGGGTCGTCCGCAAACTCTTCTTCGCCGATAATCTCTGAATCAGAGACGAGATTATGTGTACGACCCATCGCTTCCAGCCTTAGAGCATTGTGTTGGACGATGGCAGCACGTTGCTGTTCTGCAAGTGTCTTTGCGCGTTCTTCGATCTTATCCTTTTCGGCTTGCTCTTTTGATGAGATACATTCACGCTCGAGGAGAATATTTTGGATTTCGCCCTCGAGTTCTTCTTCGCCCATGAAGTCGGCATCGGTGAGAGGTAGTGGTGCGATGAGTTCCTTCTTCTTACGACCACTCTTGACTTTGATGATTTCGGTGGGTTCGGGGGTCGCCGATGCTTGAGAGTCTGCTTGAGTATCGGAGGTAACACTGGAACTACGGCCAAGAGATGGATCGATTGGAATATCGGGAATGGCGAAACCGTCTGCATCACGTCGAGCTTGTTGTTGTTGAGTGGCTGTCTGGACGATAGCATTGCTACCAGCACTTGAGACCTTTTGTCGCTTAGCAGCTTGAATTGCTTCTGCTTGAGAGAACGATCCTGGCTCAGGGGCTGCAGAAGATTGACGCGATGATTCTTTGCTCAATTCGTACGCCTTACGCTTCAGCTGTTTCCTCAAGAGCTTTTGTTTACGGATCTCGGCTTCCAACAGTGCTGGTGGGTCGGCTTGTTCTCTGATTCTCACACCCTTGTCGCGAAACTCATCGACCTTGAGATGGGCAGCACGGGTGCGCTTGAATTCTTCCAGACGTTTCGAGATGGTAAGATCGGCGACCTTGACAACAAAGACGACTTCTCTGACTGTGCGACGGAAGTTGTTCATGCGAGCGGCCAGGATGAGGCAGGCACCACAAAGACCAGCTGGGTGTCTTCCGGTGACGATCCAATCTCTCTTCATACGACGAATAATCTTGACAGCATCCTCAGCCACCTGACGTGTCTTTTCACCAAATTCAAGTTTGCTGGCGTACTTCAAAATCAACGGCTCAATCTCGATCATCTTGGTAGTTTCTTTGAAGTCCACAAAGAGGTTAGCCAGCAGACCTTTGTACGTATCTCCCAAGCTGAAGACATTGACCGAGATGACTTCAGCAATGTCCATGAGTAGAACTGTGTTCTCGGCCTTGTTACGACAAGCAATGTACAAGCAAGCACCAGCGACCTCATCCGCACGACGACCTTGAGTGAAGTTGCTGTTGGAGGCAAGT
>SWBH01000640.1:0-10253 GCA_024195465.1 Aureobasidium sp. EXF-8845
CATAAAATAATCACGGCCTCCCGGACCTTCCGTTTCCTGCCTGACAAGTTCTTTCACATGCCAATATTAGTATTCAACTCCTGCTAGACGCTCAAATTCCACCCTCTCTCCTTCATCTCACGTCTCTACGTCTCGTTCACAGATTTCCGTCTTGAATCTCACTCCGACCATTACATCATCTTGCGCCGTCCTTGAACAACCCGTTTGACTTGCATCTTCGCGACACGTTCAAACCATCAAGAACACCCACACATGTAGCCTGGACAACCATCTATCTGAAAGGAAGAGCAGGAAACCATGGCCTCCTCACATCCCATACCGACCACTCGCGTCATATCTCCCTCACCCACACCCACCGAATCCTCCTCACGCGACAGCTACTTCTCCACCACCACACAGAAGCGCAACGCCCGCATCACCACCCAGCTTCCCATCTCCGAATCGCCAGAATCCTCAGATCCAGAAAGCAGTCGCGCCAGACCACGCAGCCGAAGTCCCCAAATCCGCCGCAAAGACTCCTCGAAAAAGACTCCGAAATCTCCGCCAGAACCTATAAAGACAGATGGTCACTTGGATCCAAACAGTGTCTTGGGCATGGGGTCGAGTTATTGGCGCAATTTGAGTCGTAGTCCGAGTCCCCTGGGCTTGATACCGCTGCATCGCGAATGGCGTTCTTTTATCCACAGACATGAAATCCCGAGGAAGGCTTTACATGTTTCTATTGGCTTCTTCACTTTGGGACTGTTCGTAACAGGTGCACAAACGAGGGCTATTCACCCTCCGTTGCTTACTGCTCTGATACCTATCTTCGCCGTCGACTTTCTAAGGATGCACTATCCGTAAGTTGCCTGCTCTCCACAGAGAAGCGATAATACTGACGAGGGATACAGTCCACTAAACCGCCTTTACATACGCGCACTAGGTGCCTTTATGCGCGAATCAGAAGCCCATGATAAATACAACGGTGTGATATCATACCTTGCAGGCGCTTGGGCTGTTCTCCGCTTCTGTCCGAAAGATATCGCTGTCATGTCAATCCTTCTACTCTCCTGGTGCGACACTGCGGCCTCTACATTTGGCCGTCTCTGGGGCCGCTATACACCCCGTGTGCGCAAAGGAAAGAGTTTGGCGGGCACCATCGCTGCATTCAGCACTGGTGTTGCTGCAGCTGTGGTCTTTTGGGTTGTAGTCGCGCCGAGGGTGCCACAGGAGTGGAGTACAGGTGTTGACGCCTTTGCTTTTGATGGCACACTTTCCTTACCACCGACAATTAGACATCTGCTTGGTTGGAAAGAAGTGGATGCTACAGTGTCTGGTGCAGTTGCTACGGCAATCGTTGCTGTTGTCTCTGGACTCGTGGCTGCTGTTAGTGAAGCCATTGACGTTTTTGGTCTGGACGACAACTTGACCATCCCTGTTCTTTCGGGTATCGGACTGAGTGCTTTCTTCTGGGTCTTTGGAAATGGAAACAATTTATCATGAACAGGAGGATATGGGGTTTGGAATGAAATGGAATGATACCACGGATAGGAAAGGAAATCTCAAGGTCTATGAACAATTGAGAAACGAGCAAGGAAATATCCTCTTAATGTTGAATCACCACCCACCAACCACAGAACTTCAGTTTCTTATCCCATTTTTTTGCTTCGGTTTTCTTTCGTGTCATTTACCCGAGAACAAAAGTTTACAACTTGTCCTTCTTGAGATGTGTGTAATGGACTTTTGCTGTGAGAAAAGAAAGGACCATATATCTTTTCCACGATGAAAAGACAAGTATTCCTTCTCAAATATCAAGCAAACATGCCACAGTTTCTGTGTTTAGTAGTGGGACCCCTTGATAATCGTTTCAATCCTTTCAAAGTCAATCTGTTAAAGGACCGCTCAAGAGAAAACAATAAAATAGTGTATTAACAAGAAGACAGAGGAAGCTGTTGGAAAGAAAAGACATTCTATGTGATCCAAAACATGGAAAGGGAACAAAAGAGAAAAAGATCATTCCGACACGGGGAATTGAACCCCGGCCTCCTCGGACCTAGTTGTGTTGTGATCAACACGGTATGAGAGCGAGAAATCCTAGCCACTAGACCATATCGGATGTTGTTGAAGCAATTTCCGACAATAAACAATATGTACAATATATTGCGAGGGTTTGGTGAGGTTGAGAAGCAGACCGTAGACGAGTGATTTAATGCTGCATCTATCGAATACTGCCTTTTGCAAAGAAAAGCACTGTCTTGAGGTTGGTGCTTTACGAAATATCAGTGAGATGTGAGAGAAAGCCGACTCGACGAGATTTTCCTTTTTCTTTGAACGTCTTCTGGATCGACTGTCTCTTCCATAGATGTATGTAAAAGAAAGAAAAAAGCAATTTTGTTGTAGCAAGTTAGCAAGGTATAACGAATCGGAACGTGAACTGTGTAAGGAAGACTTTTTGAGCGATGGGGGCATGCCTGGAAACACTTGTGGCTGTAGAGTTGTCGCTTTTTGTTTGATATACAAAGAACGCCATGCCTCGAATGACTATGCTATTCCATACCATAGCTATGTTTTTCTACGATCTAAACATCATCAATCCAGCCTCTTCTTCTCCACCATCCTCACCCTCCTCCTCCTCCACATCCTCATCCAACTCCTCACCCAACCCAACCCTCCTACCGAACAAACTCCCAAACAACTCATCACTAGCCCTCTCCTGCCAAACATTTCTATCCTCTGGCGCCATGAAATTCTCCAGCTTTTCATGAACAGTATACCTCAATTTCCTCCCCTTTGACGCCTTGGTATCAACATTTTTCTTTGTTTTTGCTTCTCTGCGCATTTGGAAGCCTGTAGGCAACGAAAGAGAGATTGTGGATGAGGCAGCGATGGAGTCGGCACTGCGTTGTTCGAGAAGAGATTGCAAGAGTAGACCGTAGAAGTCTGCGTCGTCGTAGATGGATGAGGGGGTAGAGGAAGTGGGGGCGGCGAGTTGGAGCGGTGCGCAAGATCTAGGTGTTCTCGCTCGCTTGGTGAGGCGATCACCGTGTAATTGCTCTTGCAACACATCCACGATACTTTGATTTACCGAAGAATTGTTGAGTTTGTTTTTCGTTGTGATGGCGGAAGCTCCTCTGGCTTTTTGGTTCCATTTTTCGAGAATCGAGACGCGGGTGGTTGTTGCTGCGAGCTCTTGACTGCGCATTTGGTTCCAGAGGTCTTCGGTGGGTGTGTCTAGGGTGTAGGTGGCGTGTTTGCGTTTGTGTCCTGTGCGGGAAGACTCGAGGGTTTCGCGGAGGGAGTTGAGGGTGGACCAGAGAGTGAATGCTGCGGTTTCGGCGGCGAGGAAAGCATCTTGTGTGTCTTCTGTGGGAGTCGATTCGGAGATGACGCCTGTGAGGGTGTTTGTGCCAATCAAGGCTTTCTGGAGCTTGATGCGTGTGTTGAGGAGGGAGTCGAAGGTTGAGCGTTGGGTCTTGACTGCGCGACCTTTTTCCGCGTCTGCTTTTGCTGCTTGTGAGAGGCTGGCTGCCACGGTCTTTTGCTCTTCGGCCATCATCTTGCGCAGTTCTGTCTTGTCCTCGACTTGCTCATGGTCATCATCATCCTCCTCTTCATCGTCATCGTCTTCGTCGCTCATATCGGTAGCGGGGCTCTCGTCTCCATCTTGCATATCCTCATCTTCATCACTGACATCTTCATCTTCACCCTCAGAAGCAGACAACTCAGCAACATCATCAACATCATCCTCACTCTCTTCCTCATCAAAGCCCTTGCTGAACGGGTCGTCCTCGTCTTCGTCTTCTCCAGTAGCGGCATCTCTGCTGATTTGTGCACCATCGTATCTAGGTCCGAGGGGAACGACATCGCGCTTGCGTAGCTTGCTCTTGCCGACTTGGACGTAATGTTCTCTTGCCGCGGCGGCATTGTCGTCATCCGAGGCATCCTCGTCGCTGTCGTCTTGTGGCGGCTCCTCTTCAGGATCGAAGTCTGCGTGGATTCGTCAGAGACTGCTTGTTTTGGATGATAGAATTTGAACATACCCTTGGGAGCAGGGTTATCGAGCTCAGCTAGCTGTTCTGCCAGTGTCTTTGTCTTGCGTGCCATTGTTGATTTATTTTATTGTTATGGAGAAAAAAGTTGGTTGTCGCAAAAGTTTCTTGACAGACGCCGCGAAAGATCGGCGGAAGTCCCTGCCGACCGCTTTCTTGCGGAGCCTCATATCTTGGCACCAGACATCCATGATTCTCATCAACGACAATCTTGTTGGACACGACAATTATGGAAGAGATGCTGTTTAGTCTATTCATACTAGCTGGAGTCTTCTCTTCTCTGTATCTTCATTATGTCAATATGCCCTGATCCATCTCAGCAATGCACTTTCCCCCGGTAGCTCCCTTAACGATTCACATAGCAAATACTCTTCACCATCCTTCATTGTTGTCGCTCTCACAGGTTTCATAATCTTCAGACTATGACCACCTTGAACAAAACACCTCCATTCCTTCTTCAGATCCATGACTGCAACAGAAGCAACACATTCAAGCGTTCGGGGTTGATCATGTCGTACTCGGCAGACTTGTCGAATCTGCGCCATGGAAACTTCTGGCGGAGGAACTCATACTCTGACTTGCTCATGCTGCCATCCGCTCTGGCGTACCATCCGACCACGTCTGCCAGTCGATACTCGGCCTTCTTAATCTCATGCGCTAAAGCAGGTACATGCCCTCTCTTGGCCTCTTGGCCGTAGAGATGCTTAACTGTGTAAACAGCTGCTCTAACATGTTTCGAGCGGATACCAAAGCGCGCTCCAGTAGGATTGTTGACAAACGGATCGAAGTGTGACGGACTGTGTCTGTTGCGCTTGATCTCAGAGGCCATTCCCATGATGAGATTTACAATGTCTCTCCTGCCTCCTGTGAGGTACTCCTTCTCAAGCCGTTCGTATGCAATGTCGCAGAACCTGCTTAGTTCATTTCCGCTCATTCTTCTCTTACATTTGTGTTGCAAATCCCGGGCGAAGCAGTCAAGCAGGACTGAGATCGGGTCATCGCCACGGTCGGCAGCCCTGGCCATAGCGTAGCGAGTGTTGCGGTGGGTGTCCATGACCTCGACACCAGACGGCTTGAGCCCAAATGGGCCACTGCGGCCTGCCTCACGTCTATGGCGAGCCTTCTTTGCCTTGCGTGCCGATTGTGCCGCTGTCTTCTGCGGACGTCTGGGCGGAAGTCTCGTGGGGAGCGTGGGTCTGGGCGCGGGCTGCTGGCGTATCAAGTGACTCAGGATGTCTATGACAAGTCAGAGATGTTCAGAGCAGGATCTCGATGGACAAACTGTGTTGCTGAATGTGTCTTTAATCGTGTCAGCTCGGCTGTTTCTCTTAGAAGAGGCAGTGGGTGTACCTGTTTGATTGCAAGCTTGGCAAGTAGCAATACTCGTAGTACTTGAGCACATCAACGGGTTGTGCGTAGGTAGCCATGGTAAGTAGGAGGACCTGTGCTTCATCGAGGCGATGCCCAGAGTGATATGCCTCTGTTAGTAGCCAAACCAACTCATCCAACCGACCTAGCAGTTCCAGACATTGACCAATGTCAGTGATGTGGTCGTAGAGTTCGGGATCGTGTGAGTGATGCTCCAACGAGATTGGATGAACAGGAATCTGCTCATCCTCGGGAGCTGGAAGGGCCTAGAGATGTAAATGAGAAGTGTGTTCATGTAGTGCTTGTCAATACTCACCCCATCGACGTATCTAGCCGGGCGCAGGTAACCTTTGACGAAGAAGAGATAAGCCTCAAGGGGAGGCAGAGCGCTGAGCTGGTAGCACCAACTTGGACAAGCCTTCAAGAGTGCTGGGTGTCTCTTGAGGAAGTCGTCAATGTCGTTCAAGAAGTGAAAGGAGATCTTGCGCTTCTGTAGGTAGTTGAGCAGATCTTGGTCTGCTCTACGAGCGAGCGAGGGCATAAAGTCCAACTTGATCTCGGAGCCATCCTCGAAACGAGGCCTGAACGTCTGAGACAGATCGTTGGTTGCGGGTTGTTGTGCCGCGGCTTCCCTAGTCGAGTGCGCGTGAGGTGTCTGACCCTCATGGCGATGAAGAGAACTCGATACGTTTGCTGTGTATGACTGCGATTGCGGATCACCATGAGGGATTGGGCCTCCTTCGGCAAAGCTGTATGCACCTTCCATGGTGACTACAGATTAGCAGTGAGGAAGTTGAAACAGAAAATAAGACGCGTGCAAAAGAAGAGTTGTCAAGTATCGATGTGGTTATTGTGACTGGCAGTTCGGCGTCGGAGTGTTGGAGTCGGCGCTGCGCCTGAAGTTCCAAAGGCAGCAACACTCTGACGCGTGCTTGCCTCGAAGAAAGGCCCTGACACCGACGTGATGCGAGAAGCTGGAAGATGCCTTGAATAACTTACGATTGGAAAGAAGTGGAGGCTCACTGCTCTTCTACCAGAAGTCAGAAAATAATGCATCAACCATGAAAGAGTGTTTTCCATCAAGGATGATTGAGCCAAACAGAGTTGATGCGGCCTCCCGGCTTGATCCAAGACCGACCTATTGCTTAGATGATATGTGTATCGTTATACCTACAGTATTTAGCACAGTTGAAATAAGCATCATCCAGTGCCCACCACTCTGTCGTCTACCTACAGGTTTCTCTGAGACGTGAAATAGGGACATGTGCTATACAAGTGAAACTTTGATGCATTTTGTACTTGAAGCAGAGTCTAGGAAGCGCCCACCAAAACCAAGGGAGGAGAAAAACAATCGATATCAACAAAATCTTACGCTAACATATGGGTATGAACGCCGGTGAGGAGGAAATAAGAATCAGAGACAAGAGCATTGTACAGAGCAACTTTAGAAGACGCTGATGTAGTTGCCGATCCTGTCCTTCTGGTTCTGAGCAATACACTCTGATATCCAGGTGACGTTGCGAATTTCCTGTGCTGTTGTTAATATAGTTCGTGGGGAGAAATGACATATAACATACCTGCTCTCTCAGCTTCACCCACGAGTAGACGACTGAGAAGGTGAATTGCCGGGTGAAAGCGAGCTTGGACAACTCCATCTCCTTTTGGTAGAACAAATCTTCCAAACTCTTGCCCTCGTCCGAACCACCGGCCATGTTGCCAACATTCGAGCCTGAACCCATACCAGTCTGATCGAAGAAAGTACGGTAGTCGTGTACACCATCGACAGCAATTCTAACAGCCTCGGGATCATCTGCTCTTGACAACATCAATGTTCCTTCAGGGTACAGCTTTCCGAAACCAGGGTACAACTTTTGTCTGTCTGCCTTTGATAGATCGGTGCCGAACGAGTTGAGTGTGATGTTGATGCTTCTGCGATCGGCCTCGAACTCGAGGATCTCGGTCATGACTTCGGCTGTGGGGCTGCCGGCGACGCCTGAGTGGGTGTTGATCCAGTTGTGGAAGTCCTCGAGGTAGTTCTTGTAGAGAGTGTTGCGGATGATTTCAATGTTCAGTTCGTCGAGATCCTGGTGACTCAGGGAACCCTTGAAGTAAGGAGCGAGAGGAGTCTCGATAAGAACACTGTTGTACAACTCTTCGATGTTTGTGGCGACGCAAAGGGCGGGCATGGTCTCGAACCAGCCAAGGGGGTGGCAGCGGTCTAGTAGCTCGCGGGTGTCTCTCTCGTGAAGGGTTCCGGTGATGAGCAGGGCGACGTTATCGATCATGTATCCGTAGGTCAAGAAGTCCATGAACTTGGACAGGGCACCGGTAGCGTTGGCCTGAACATAGCGGAACTCTGAGACGAGTTTGTCCAGTAGCTTGTCGGCAAGAGCGCTCGTTGAAGGGTTTGGAGGGAGGTCGGCGAGGAAGTCACCGTATGCTGGGCCGAGTTGGAGTTTTACATCTGGTAGTGGGTTAGTCGGAGGTCATGGTCGAGCAGAGCGACACCGAGGAGGACATACCATCAATCGTCTCGCATTGTGCCAGGTTGCCGTATTGTTGACCTGTCAATAATGTGTTTCGGTAGCCGCGCACGACACCTTCAATATAGCCGGTGGTGACGTTGAAAAAGAGACCTTCGGACATGGTTGCGTTGCTCAAGGTAGGAAATGTGTCGCTAGGTCTCGTTCAATCGTCGCCTGCTCGAGAGTTCGTTGACGTCCGGCGGCTGCCCTGCCACATGCCAAGCCCCGACTCCAACCAACACGTCATCTTGGCAACAAGCCATGCTGCAATTATTCTTTTAATCTCCTTGGAACTAATTTACATCTAGTCACCTTCCTGTTTGCAATCAAGACAATGTTATCACGCATCTGGTCGTCAAATGCTCCTGCATCAAGATGGATTCTACAGCCTTTTCGCCCCCTTTCTGTCTCCTGCTCACAATTCCAGACAAACTCGAGTCAGGATCAAGATGCTCCCAAAGCTTTCTACCAGAAATTGAAAGAGTATCCAGAACTGCATAGCTTGTATAAAAGATCAAGAGGCCATATTGACAAGCAATTCTGGGCCAAACTTCGTGCCGAGCCAGGACTGCTCCGAGCGAGGCAAGAAGAATCACGCCGCTTGAACAGACGACTGGTCGAGACGAGCGCGACCGCTCGCGCAAAGAAGTCGGCCACGGCCATGGCTTATTTCCATGCTCACAAACAGGATGAGACATATCGCAGGTACAAAGCCATCAGTAGATGGGCTTTTGGCCTGCCAGATAGGCCCAAGAGTGCTTGGGTTCGCCAAGATCTGCCTTGGAAAACTCATCTACCAATTGACCACCCCGAGAAGGTCTATCGTTTTTACTCGTGTTGTGGAACAGAACGGTATTTGAAGTCTGGTGTGAGTATTCTGTCGTTGTCTCGTCCACCCCCTGTCCTAAATCATCTGAACATAAAACTCACTAATCATATCTTCAATTAGTGGCAATCGAAAACAGACCCGAGTGAATTTCTTTGCAACACACATTACACAGCGCGCGGCTGGGAGGCCGCAATGCCTGAGGGCTATGAGAATGCCAGGTCGTTTAGAGAGATACGTGCACGTTACGAAAAACTAAACCCGTGACAACCGCTCACCATCTCGTATCTCCGACATACGATCATGGAGGTCTCTCGGATTACATAATTACCTACTGTGCACCTCTACATCGTCACTGAGATAGGTCTGTGGTGTATGACAGATTCGTGTTCATAAAGTAAGGTTGTTTTTGGGTATCTATCCTACAAAAGCAAACATGACTATTCAGTTCCTTTCCTACAATTCAATCAGACTTTCCTCGACCTTTGGCTGGACAGGGACATTCTGCGGTGCTTGAGGGAAACTTTCTTGACCGTAGCCATTCTGCGTGGAAGGTGCTTGAGGCCACTGTTGCTGCTGAGGTTGTTGCTGAGATTGCGGGTATTGTTGATGTTGCTGAGGCGGCGCTTGCTGTTGGTAGGGTTGCTGGTATTGGGGTGGAGGTTGCTGATGCTGCTGACCAGGCTGAGAGTACGACTCTGGGCTTACGGGTTGTGGCGCAGAAGGCTCAGAGTAGGGCTGTTGATGCTCAGGGGGAGAGACGGGATTTTGTTGTTGAGGGGGGGCGTATTGTTGAGGTTGTTGCGAGTATGATTGTTGTCGTTGCAGATGAGGTGTGCTAGGCGCTTGTTGCTGGGGCGGGTATTGAGAATACTGTTGTTGATAGGCTTCGGGAGGAGCTTGCTGAGTGTAGGGCTGTTGAGGATAAGATTGTTGAGCATATTGCTGGTGCTGGTTGAAGGTAGGGTAGGGACTTTGATTGTAGGCATGAGCATCCATAGCTGGAGCTGAACTATTGTAGTAGCTCTCAACTCCACCCATGGGAGCACTGGGTGGTGCACCGACACCAGCAGAGAGAGATGGGTACATGCCGGACTGAGGTCGAGGAGCTCCGTAGCGAGACTGGTTGTATGTGTTGGACAGGCGCTCTTCAAGCATACGGTCGTAGTATCTGACAACCGTGGCCATCTTAGAATGAATGTCAAGGAGTGTGTCGTGCTTGCTCATCGTCTCTCCGTATGTCCTTGCCAGTTTTGGTCTCAACGAACCAATACTCTCATACAATTCTTGAAGCTGAGGTTCACGCAAGATAGCACCTGGTGGCTGGTGTTGCAAGCGGTCAACCAGAGTAGCAAACAAGTTGATATTCTCAGCTTCGACAGGTGTGAGTTCGTTGTTGGTCTTGGGTACATATACACTAGGCGTGCTAGATGTGTGATTTTGCTGTTTGAAGTTGGCTGTGTGTTTCTTCTTTTGCTCCTCCATGTCTGCTATAGATGCAGCAAT
>SWBH01000641.1:0-10245 GCA_024195465.1 Aureobasidium sp. EXF-8845
ACTGCTACTCCGTGTTTTGAATGTTGCATGGTCCAAACAGAAACACGTCATTTCCCTTGATGGCAGATCTTCAGCTTTCGTTTTCCCTCCCGCACACCAATGCTCGAGATGCCCCACTTGGTGTCCGCAAGGTGGTGCTACCCGCACGCAGGGTTCGGCCACCAGGTCGAGAAACCGACCATCCCAACCTCCAGAAGCCAAGCCTCCTGGCTTGAGATGCTTAATTTACCACCAACTTCACCAGCGGCGCATCTATGGCTCTACTCGATGACCCGGACAATTCCCGCACGTCTTGGATGTTCAGGTCAGAGAAGTTGCATAGAAGGAAAGCAGCGGTGACTGTGAGATCAGGACTCAGAAGGTGAGGAAAGGTCCCTGCTCGTAACCTTCTAGCCTACCAGACTATTGGCAACATCACAACACACCATACACCCCTTCTCACCGACTCTCTGAAGGAGTTCCTACTTTTTCCGCTCTGTTCACAGTGCCGACGAAGATCGAGATGAAAAGTATTGATCCCTCTACCAAATTTTAGAAAAATTTACAGACCTGGTGGCTTGAGACACAATTACGGGAAACAAAAGCCTGGCTGCAGACTATCAACCCCAGCAATAGAGCTAAATTTACCCAGCTCACCAATCTCAACGACTATTAAGACTTGCACGACAGACCAGGGCTATCGACGTGGATCACGTCTAGTCACTATAAACTTCTATTCATCCAATGACTATCGAGGTATTTCGGGGTGCCAAGGGAGTTGTCGATCTGCCTACATGTCTGCCATGTCCAGCGTAACAATGTTTGAAACGTGACACTGCAGTGCTCTCAACCGTTCGCATAGCTCTTACGAAAGAGAATCCCTAGAGATCCCAATATTGATTGAGTAGCACATAGCCGACAACGGCATTCTTGTACTTGTCTCCACACACTCGCTGTTCTCCTCACTGTACGACAAAGGCATGTCGTTTTTATGTACCCTAGATCTACAACTGTTGGTCGTCCAACCCTGACCTAGACAAATCTGAATCCAGAGTCCATGACATTCTGACTTGAAAAGATGTTAATCAGGTCGAAACGAGTGATGAAATCCAAAAATGTATATTGGCCGGTTGTAGTGTCTAGCAACAGAGAAACTATTCATCCATCACCTCTCCCGAGCGAAGGATCTTGTACGATGTGATACCTCCAGGCTTCTTGAACCAAGTATGTTTATGCGCGGCAAAACTTTCCATCTCTGGTTTTGGAATCACTGGCATCATACCCATCTTGATAATAGCCTTGCCAGGTAACATACCAACCTTTGACATGACAGGACTGTGATCTTAATCAGCAATGAATCGCATGTTACAACGTATTCCACTCACTTTCCATCTACAGCGCAAAAGTATCGATACACTGGATTTCCACTATTGGTAGCTTTATCCTCATAGACCTTCAACGTGCCGTCTCTATCTTTGATGTCGACTTTTTCTTCTTCCATGATCAAGTTTGCGGATACCACAGAACCGGAAACTTTTCGACAGTTTGCGCAGTGGCAGAGGTGACCGCGTGGTTTTGTAAAGAGTTCGTTGTCGTTGATTGTCACGGTGATGCTGCCGCAGAGACAGCTGCCGGTCAGGGAATCTTTGAATGAAGACAGATCATGTCGCTTTGGGTCACCTGTGAGATGTGACATTTTGACTGAGGAAAATGTAGGGATTGAAGAGATTGTAGATACTGATTGAAGGAATGTTCGGAAGACGATTGATGGACGTCTGTCCTGGAGGTGATGTTATACTCGAAGCATAATAGGCTCTATATCCGTATCCCCGCCGCGATTGCCGCAAGCCCCGCACAACAAGTCCAGGTATTGGTAAGTCCTGAAGGACATTGGCAACGAGAAACATATAGCATCAGTTATCCATACAGTACTGTAATCTGCTTTCTATGTACAGAGTAGACAAAAGAGAAAAGGAGAGAAACGCCACGCTAGCGTGACTTCCAGATCAAACGAACAAAGATATCAAGCGGTACCAAAATGCAAAGGTCGCCCTTATTCCATCTATCCTCAACTCCGAACAATACACGCTTACTGAAAATAGACGCTGACCAGCATATCTCATCTCTACTACCTCACTAACCCGATGTGCAATGCTTATAGATACAAAAGAGGGTATAGTCCAGAAGTACAGAATCGTCAGCTCGAAGGTATAAATCTGCGATCAACTGGCCGTGATAAGAACATATCTGCAAAGAGAACAAATGTTAGCAATCGAGTACTCATAACGGTACAAACGACGGTTGAACTTACGAAGTAATGGCATTCATCCTCTCGGCACTCAATTTCATGCCCACCTTCAACAGCTCCTGAGCAACCTCTGGCTCTTTTTCTTGCATCCTCTCCCAAGCCTCTAGTGTCAGAAGCCAAGCCACGCAATCCAGCTCGGCCATGACAGTGCTCGTTCGTGCGGTCTCGGAGAAGAAAGGTAGTTCGCCGCAAGTCGTGCCGGAGACGATGCTTTCGTGGTAGCTTCCTTGATCGAGATCGTATTCTGCACGCAGGATTCCCGATTGGAGGAGGTAGAAACCATCGGGGTTATCACCGCGTGTGTAGAGAATCTTACCTGCTGGGTAGGTGCGAGGTTCGAAATAAGACACGGCGCGGAACCAGAAGTCTTCGTTGCGTGCTGTGAGACCTTGGAATGACTGCAAGATTAGTGGCAGCGGCTGCTTAAAGTGCTTCCATCTGTTGCTGTCGCCATTGGGTCCACGATTGGATGCCAGCGTCGTGGTGGCAGCTTGGTGCAGGAAGTTACGTCTAGGTGATCCTACACTCATGTCTGCCGATGCAGGTGTTTGTATAGCTAGAGACGAGGGAATATCAATGTTCTCGGCAGAAGCTTCCTTTTGTTGATTCAGAGCGTCGATACGTTGCTTGTCGGATAGAATAATAAGCAACTCGTTCTCGCAGGCCTCGAGCGCACCATTGAGGTTTTCGAAGACCTTTGGTGGTGGGATCGTGGAATCTTCAACGGGGTCTTCGAAGAGACCAACCATCTGGAGACTTCTGCCAATCTCGCCATCAAGACTTACCGCCGCTAGAGCTAATGTTACATCGCGGCGGTGCAGAATGCGGTTCATTCGGTTGAAGGCTTCGGCTGCCGAGAAGTCGATGCCGGCGACGTGAGAGAAGTCCAGAATGAGGTAGCGGATTGGTTCTGCGGCAAAAGCCTCTGCTTCTATCAGGGCTCTGACCTTCTTCTCGACCTTGACAATACTGCCGAAGAAGAGATAACCACCCAGCTTGACCACGTGGATCTGAGGACCAACTTTGTGGAGGTATTCGCGTTGACGAGGATGGCGGCGTACAGTTGACTCTGCCACAGCACCAGAAAACTCGGCACGAATGACGGTCTTACGCGATGTCTGCACGACATACACCAGACAAGCAAGACCGATACCAACAGCGATACCGACAACGAAGTCATAAGCACCCATCACTAGCGAGATGATGACAATAGTGGCGTACTCGAGACGATGTAATCTTCCGTAGGTAGCCCAGATGGCTTCTTGCGCGAGATCAATACCAAGCATGTAAATCAAGGTGCCGACAACCATGACCGGCACGTAACCGATGACGACAGGGCCAGCGACAAGGAGACCAAAAGTGGCTAGAGTCAACATGTAGCCAGCGAGACGGCTGTTACCTCCAGTTTCGATGAAGAGAACACTGTTGACAAAGGCCAGATAGTTCTGGATACTACCAACACAACCGGATAGAGTGTTCGAGATACCATGCATGATCAACTCTCTATTGACACTGACGTTATCCTCTTGCACGACGATAGCCAGGTTGGGGACGTTGATAGGAACGTGCAGAATGCCGAAGAAGGTGAGGGCGAACTGAGTAGGCACAGTCATCCAGATAGCACTCCAGTCTACGAGATGGAACTTGTAGTGGCTGTAGAAGTTGTAGAAAGGTAGACCGGCTTGCGGGGCATCAAAGACCCAGCCTTTACGGCGCAGAACCTCCATACCGAGGTCGGGCACTGCAGCGACAACAATATAGAAAATAGCCGTGATAGCAATGTAGTATGCAGGGACAAGCCATGGGCGATCGTAGTAATGCTTGACCGTCAACAAAAGAATAGCCAAGAAAAGAGGAGGTAGCCAAAGCACGATGGTATCTGCTTGGAAAAGTTTGTGAAGAACGGCAGAGGTAAACTCGAGATTGCCATCCAATCTTGCAGAGACCTCGATACCTGTGACGAACAAGAAGATACCGACACCTCCGATGCAGCCAGTAAGAATGCTGTGAGGGAAGAAGTTGACAAGCGTGCCCAATTTGGCAGCACCAAGACCCAGGAAGACAAGACCAGTAAGGATAGAACTCATAGCATAAGAAGTGATGACGGTAGCCCTCAGAGCATCCGGATTGCCAGTTCCCATGCGCGACATGATCATGTAAGTCATCTTGTGGAAGAAAGGCACGACTTCGATCATCTCGGAGCCAACTCCACCACTGAAAATACTTCCGCTGGAATAAGTCAATTGGGCAGTGATGCAACTAACGTAGAACATTGATACACCATCAGCGCCCATGCTGGAGAAGACTTCCTCGCCGAGAGGGAAAAGAATAATTCCGTAAGACAAAGCATCCAAGAGATTCAGAAGAACACCGAGGAAGACAGAAGGCATGACCAGAGCGGGTTTGACAACAACTGTCTTGAAGACCTGTTGCATGTCCCACTCCTTGGGGTTGGTCACAACGCGGTAACCATCGGCCGTCACTTTCCGGAAGTTGGGATAGGCATGTTGCAGCTTCTGCCACGACTTGACTCGCGGCAGTCGTTGGCTCTCGACATCGGGCTCATCGTCGTCATCATCTTGGGTGCCGTCCAGGGTCTTGTAGGCGGATGCTCGTCTTGACGACCGCCTGCCAAAGAGAGGAGTCTCCTCAGTAGCGTCAGCTTCGCTCACAATCAGGCTTGGGACGTCGCTATAAGGACGAGGACGGGGGCGTGGTTGATTGTCCTCCTGCTGGCGCAGCATTTCGGGCAGATTGGAGGACGAAAGTTCGGGCGAGACGGGCTCGGATTGCTCTCGAATCACGGCTGGGCGTGCCTGTCCCTTCTGTGGCCTTTCATCGTCACCGAGGGATCTTTCTGAGTCAACGCTCTTTCTGTGATGGGCCAATTCGAGCGATTGTCTGGGAGAGGAAGCCGAGTCGAAGCTTCTGCGATGGGTTGACAAGTCCTGAGATTGACGGGGAGGGGGCTGGTTGTCCGAGTCGCCTAGGAATGATGAGGAGAGTTCGGCTGTCTGCTCGCGCACGCCTGACGAGGCATAATGAAGTGGTTCTGGTGGTTGGCGCATTAGCTGGGGCTCTAGGCAGGCTTGGACGTGGATTGCATGTTACCCTGGAAGCCGTGAGCAGCATGATGGATGTAAGATCTGCTGGGAGTCTTGTAAGATGAGGGCAGAGCCGAGGCCGAAGTAATTGAGCGAGCTCTTGCCCTGTAGCTGGTCGAAGACGGACGGGATTCCTGAGCCTCCGAGTCGTCGGCCTGCTGCTGCAGCTCGTCATTGGAGAAGGACATGCGCTGCGGATGAGACGACGCATCTGACGGCGTGCGCCCACGCTTGAACAGTCGCGACATGGTGCGACCAAAGGGACGTCAAGTTGACAATTCTTGTTTGGCGGATGTATCGGCTGGGTACTCGTAGCTATTCGACGGATTGGCTCCAGCAATTGCAGACGGACGTGGGCTGACTAGACAACAAGAGGTACGCTGACCCAGAGAGCCAATTATCACGATTTCAAGTCTGCATCGGGTCGACGCCAGTGGGGAGTGCGAAAAAGCAGACACTGTATTAGTATCAACAGTGACAGGATTCAATTAGTTGCGAGATAACAGCAGCTGGAGGCCGCATCCACCAGCATCCACACGCCCACCAGAAAAACGTCTGGCCGGCCTCCCGTCTAAATTCCCTGCTCCACTTTTGCTCGAAACTAAAAACTAGACCTCAATGAACCCTCCCTGCCAAGTCACCCTTCCCTGACAAGACAAGGCATGGCCTCGTGTCTAGCATCCCCCTGCCACGCTCCTATGTCAACAGACCGCTGTCCTCAATCATGAGACATGTTCAACGCAGATGAATTTCCGCCTGGCAGCCACGTCCGAATCGACGTCATTTGGCTTTTGTCGCGACGGCGATCCGCGAACCACCCGACATGAAGATGTCGCGAACCTCCCCACATGTCCTGATTCGTGGGCAGCCGGCCATCCGAACACAGCTCGTGCCCTTGGCCGACAAGTCAATGCCAATAATGTCATGGCTCCGATTGACTTGTTTGCGGCGGTCCTCTCGTGCAACCTGACCACAGCGCTTGCCTCGTTGGCTGCACTCTTTGCCGCCTAGACTCGACTCGAGTAAAAGAGATCGCAACATGTCCATGTGATGGTGACACGGTCTCGGACGCTGGTATGCAGAAAATTGTCAAACGGGGTGCGGAGGCTCAACTGAGCTTTTGCAAATAGCCCTGCTGAATCAGACGCTCCACATCTCCTTGACGGACATAGAATTGACTGTTCTTGGTGAGGTTGATGGCCCTGTGTAATCATGTTAGCAGACAGCACTTGAGCATTGCTGGACCAACTTGCCCGTATTCTGTCTGAATCTCGCCGGCATCCTTCAAGACGCGAACATCGATGAAGAGATCGGTAGGCGGGTCCAGGCTCCCGGTCAGATCAATGTCGGTCCATTGACCTTTGTAAGCGGCCAGAAGATCGCTGTACAAACGAACGTATTCCTCTTCCTCGGGGCTTAAACTACTCTTGCTGTCTTCTGCGTTCATGGCTTGGGGCTCGGCAGTCGTTTGGTCGTTCCCAAGGATGTCTATGCCTCTCCAGCACATGTCTTCCAACTTGTCTGTGCGCACACGATGGTAGGCAAGGAGACAGCGCTTGTTGCGACGCATGCTCAGGTGGTTGACAAGGAGGGCGCATGCTGTAGCAGGGTCTTGGGAGGGGTTGAAAGAAGAACCAAAGGGTTCCAGCAGAGTATTGACTTCTCGGTTGAGCTCGCGGACTTCGCGTACTACGGTGCGGACGAGCTCGGTCTGGTAGGCCGGGAGCTGAGGAAGTGCTTGGGTTCGCTTTGCATGTTGCACCTAGAGTTGCATATCAGACGATGGAAGCAGAGTCACAGTGCGTGCGAATAGGGACACACCAATTTGTTACCAACATCTCCATACATTGTTGTGATGAGACTGGAAATTTGTCCGAGCAGGCATTCAAAGGAGACGCGTCGGGGTCGCGCGCCATGACCGCCGCTTTCGTCAGCCACTTCTTTCTCGGCGCGCCGCTCTTGCTCAATCTCGACTTCATTCAACATCACTCTCAGACTCACTCCTCCTTCCAATCACCATCAAAGACACAAGAGAGGATTGACTTGTCCATTCAACTCTTATTGACGCTACTTCTCATGCAAATACAGACCCCATTATGCCCAGCCACAAATTCAACTCTCCGAGTATATCAACCAAATAACTCCATCCATCCAAGACCGTGAGGTCCTTCCGTCAACCGCCAAATCTATCACTCGAGAAACTGCTGGTATGGCGAGTTGTCGAGCATTCCTCCCAACTGTGGATCAACAAGAAATTCTTCGTCTACTGTTCCCTCAGTAGCCACATGTCCACCACCCAGATCAAAGTCAGCGTGCATGGCGTCATGATAGTGTGCCGTATCAAGTCCAGAGAGCTCGTGCTCGAGGTTGTAAGATGTGTGATCGGGGTGCAGCAGTAATCCGTTATGGTCTATGAAGTTGCCTCCGTGCTGAGGTGCTTGGTACGATGGAACTGGCGTCGGCCCCCTGGACTGCAACAATTCGTGGTGCTGTCCGCCAGGCAATGACACCAACGCTCCACTGGATCCCATCGATGCTGGCGTTGCGTTCATTGCCATACGGTTGTCGTGCACTTGCTGCCCTCCGACTCCTTGCTGATAAACTGCATACTGTCCATGACCGTTGGCCACTGCATACGAATATGGTTGGTTGTAGTACATCTGTGCTTGGCTGGCAGCATACGGCTGGTATGAAGCAGAGTTTCTTCCAGCATCCACAAACTGATGGTACTTTGCATCTCCGAGCGAGTAATTGGCGGCATAAGGATCTGTCATTCTTGGGGGCTGCTTTGCTTGCCTGGCTTGCCGTCCGGGACGATATTCGCCATCAGGTTCGCCCTCAGAACTGTACACGCTCTCGGGATAATCCAGGATACGCTTCGGGAACTTCTTCTTGGGCATGGCCTTTGCCGGTGCGAACTTGTAGTCTGGGAATGCTCTCTGGTGGTTCTCTCTTTCGATTGTCGCCAAACGGTTGTAATAGTCCTTGATCTCTTTCGGCTCAAGTTTCTTCCAGCTTTGACCGGTAACCTTTGACACAATCTGGTGGTTGTTCTGGTCGCACCACTTCTTGGTTCGCTCGGCGTACGCGGAACGGTATAGCATAAACCGATTCATGGGCCTTGCGATCTTGTTACTTTTGGTTACCTCCATACGCCTCTCTTCGACCGATCTGTTGGCCCAAGCCTCCATGTCTCTCAAGGGTGTCTCCGAGTCCTTTGTCAAGACGCTCAAGGGTGCTTGCAGTATGACATCTGCTTCTGGTACCTTCTTGGCTCTGTTCTTTCTTACTCCAGCGATGTGAGGACTGCCCGCTGCGGGTGTAGACCGTGATGAACTCATTGGCGAGTCCATGGGCTTGGTTGCTCGCCCGCCTCGCGTCTTTCGACTACCGTCGCTTCCAGTGTTGGGGCGAGAGGTTGGAGTGCTGACACCGACATCTTGATAGGCGTAGTTGGTGTTGTCGTATGGGCCCAGATTGCTGCTGTCTGGCCATCCCGAGTTATCCTGTTCATGGTCAGCGGGGTCTTGTAATCGTTCGAAAGAACACTTACGAATGCGAAGTTCTCGTAGGCCTGTCCCTCATTGTAGCTTTCAATGTGGGACAGCTCGTGTTGGCTGTCCATGGACGAGCCGTATTGGCCTGATTGAGTGAATCGGTTGGACGACATTGCGACTTGCACTATCACTCTCGGACTGAAGCAGGATGTGATGTTGCTTTTGCTGTTTCAGACGTTTGCTCGGTTTCTTGGATACACTGAATGACTGCTTTGTCCAGTCTGTTGGAACGACTGTACCGTGGCAGAGAAGAAAGCAGATGGCAGCAGAGAAATTGTGTCGCCTCTGGGAGTCGCTGAATTTGATCCTGATCGGCTACAGGCTAAGTCACCAGCCTCGTACCAAGCAGTCTCAGATAAAGGTCGACAGGGCTCCGAGTTAGTGTCACTCTGGGGCACAAAAAGCAAGATAGTATGTGTCTTCGTTGGTCAAACACTTGCAAGCTATGACACTGTAAGTAAAGTTCCTGTGCTGTCAGGAGGACGAACAGGCTCGTATTCGGCCACGTCCACCACGTGTGTGGGCCAAGGGCATATGCAACGAACCTTGTCTCTTTCTGCAATCTTGCTATCTAGATTGCGATGTTTTGGTTGAATGCTGGGATTGTGGCTGTCGTTGAATGACAAGCTGAGGCTTTGAGCTATTGATTTGCTTGTGTCTCGACGCAAGTGAGCTTTGATGTTTGTTGTGTTAGACAAAGTCCTTACAACCCGGGAAGGTTTCCACAAGTCGGAGTAATCGCCAAAGGAAGAACGAAACAAGCAGAAAGACGATCAGAAGGTTACTAGGTTCTTTGTCGATTCGTCAAAGGTATTTGTACATACCTCTGCTCCTGAACATGAGCAAGTGCTGATTTCAAACTTGTCGTTCTGCAAATGGCCAACTACTGAAGCCGGACAAGCATCACCGCATCCGTATAGAGAGTTGAAGCCTGGACCCTCCGACGCGCTCTCCTGTCTGCCCGTTTTGGGACAAGTCACCTCTAATTGGACCTGCGTTGCTGCTTTCGAAGATTTACTCGGCTATTGTCTTTCTTCAGAGCTCACTCGAGGTCGCGACGGTATTGGTAAACTCTATGAACCATGTCTTCTACAAGCAAGATGGACTGCCCAGGCAAACCCTCATTTCAGACAATGACACTCCCAACTCTGATTGCAGCTGGCGACGCCACTACCTTGACTGCGGGATTGGCTGTCTTTCCGACCGCTGACCCGTCGCATCGGTCCAGTCGGTAAGCCTCAGATCTGCAGGACCCACTGGTTTGCAGAAAGACAAGATGACCTGCATCATAAAACAA
>SWBH01000642.1:0-10245 GCA_024195465.1 Aureobasidium sp. EXF-8845
GCTCCCGAGAGCGATGCTGATCTTGAAGAGATCATGGACCTCGACGAAACTTCTCAGGGCAACACCGTCTCTAGCGGTGCCCCTACCACTTCCAATGGCATGCCCAAGTTTACTCAGCTTAAGGGTCTTGCCGCTCCTCTTGATCACTCGAACGTCGATACCGACGCTATCATTCCCAAGCAGTTCTTGAAGACTATCAAGCGTTCTGGTCTTGGTACCGCCTTGTTCAATGACTGGCGCTTCAACGAGGACAAGAGCGAGAACCCCAACTTTGTTCTCAACCAGAAGCCTTACCGCGACGCAAAGATCCTTGTCGTTAAAGGACCCAACTTCGGTTGTGGTTCCAGCAGAGAGCACGCCCCTTGGGCCCTTCTCGACTTCGGTATCCTCTGTATCATTGCTCCCTCGTTCGGTGACATCTTCTTCAACAACTGCTTCAAGAACGGCATGCTCCCTGTTCGCATCACCGATGAGAAGGCTCTCAAGGCTATCTTCGATGAAGCCAGCACTGGCTCAGAGATCGAGGTCGACCTTGTGAACCAAGAGATTAAGAAGGCCGATGGAACCGTCCTTTCATCCTTTGACGTCGAGGAGTTCCGCAAGCACTGTCTCGTCAACGGCCTTGATGATATTGGTCTCACCATGCAGATGGACGACAAGATTGTCAAATTTGAGCGCAAGCGTACTGAGGAGACTCCTTGGCTCGATGGCTCCGGCTTCCTCAAGCGCGACCGTAAGGGTCCCGTCAAGATTGAAGCCGCACCGGTACCCAAGACCAACCGTGGCGAGGAGAAGACCGAGCCTCTTGAGTGGTAGAGCTCGATGCCAGTGTAACGAACATCTGATTTCATGGGAGTTCACGCGGTGCAATGGGATAAAAGCGATAGGGAGTCTTTTACAGACAAGACCATTTTGATTCTGAATTTTGATATCACGAGTGACCACGTTACGTATTATCTGTTTCTTGTAGATTTATATCCTTTCAGAGAACAATTAACAAACTTACTTCAATCCTGTCTTGTCCACTGTCTTCCCCTACTACTATCATCGTGACTTGATATTGCTCACAGCCAGTGATGTGGTTATGTCCCAAACTCTAAATCCGGTTATATCCGAAGCCAAGATATATGCGAGGTCGCATCACTTCCAGATGCGTTCCTTTGGTCACCACCTTCACTCCATTCTCGAGCACAATCCAAACAGGAATACAAAACGCTGACTCAAGCAAAATTTGGCGAAATCCGACTTTCACTGACACAGGATCAAAAATCCTCAACATAAGAAAGCAAGTCCGCATACCTAATCAACTTCTTATTATCTGCCGCAAATTCGTGACCCTGTTTCTTGAGCAAGACAAAACATGGCGACGAATAATTCTTTTCATCACTTCAGTCATGGACATCATGACCTTGTTCTGGCAGTGGATTACAACTTCTACGGTACGCGTATGGTGACCGCGTCATCTGACCATCGATTAAAGGTCTGGGACAGAAAGGACGATGGATGGACGGTGACCGACGTCTGGAAAGCACATGACGCCGAAGTCACAGATGTAAGTCAATGCTGCAAAATTCGACTACTGAACATGTTTTTGAACTCTATCAGGTCAAATGGAATGGTCCCTTTGTGGGCGAAATTATAGGAAGCATTGGTGAAGATGGCCTTCTACGTATATGGCAGGAAGATGTGCTTGAAGCACCTATGTCTGGCCGACGATTCAAGAGGATATATCAGCAGCCTTCGGCGACGCGAGTCCCGTACATGTCTCTGGATTTCAAGAATATCGGCACTGAAACTTATCTAGCCGTCATCTCTCGCGACGGGCAACTGACAGTCTGTGAGCCGGTTGATCACGACAATCTTGCAGAATGGCAAATCTTGTGGTCAGATTACTTATGCAAGACACCGCAGAGGACAGAAGAGACGGGGTTCAAATTGAGCTGGCATCACGAGAAGCTGCCGGCATGGCCTGCTATAATGGCTGGACTCGATCGCAAAAGTCTATCATTGGCTGTTTCGGTCATGGATACCGTCAAGATATTCCGCAGTGACAAGGATCGCAAGTTCTACACAGCCGCAGAGCTTAAAGGATCAGACGCATTGATACGGGATGTTGCATGGGCAAATGGCTCAATGCGCGGCTTCGACGTAATCGCAACTGCCAGTAAGGACGGTTACGTTCGTGTCTATGAGCTGCACACTCCAAGTATCTCGGAGACCTCCGCATCACAGTCCAAGAACGCCACAGAAGTCCCATCTGGACTCAAGTCACCAACATATTCGAAACCCAATCAGTCTGGCATAGGCGCTGGACTCGCTGGAGGACCACGCAGTGGAAGAAATGAGGAACAAGGACGACCGGGCAGAGTCAACCAGGAAGCAAGACTTGCAGCCGAACTCTCTGCTCACAGTGGAGCAGTCTGGCAGGTCAACTTTTCGCAGATGGGTATGTGCGTTCCAGCAGTCTTGCATACACTATAACTGACTTTGACAGGCGATCTACTAGTATCTACTGGCGACGATGGTCTTGTGCAAGTTTGGAAAAAAGCCAACAACGACCAATGGATGCAGTATGCAGAAGTCGATGCGATTGGGGACAACTAAAATCCTCCAGAATGGAAATTGCGACCTGCGAGCTTGCGACGCAGCATTAACGGCTTCCCATCATGATCTATCAATGATGGTTCGATTTTGGAGGAAGCAGCGATTGAGATGGTAACGCTCCGGAAGGTGTTCCCCCAGGTTCCGGTTGTGAACCACGAAACCGTTGTTGGTTGACAGCGCAACCAAACCACATTCCTCTTTCCCCCTCCATGGATTCTAGAAATACAGACATCGTCACCCAGCAACTTCATCGTTTGCTTGCTCGATTATCCGCACAGAACTCCAAACCTATTTCTTCACGAAAATCAAAATTATCGACAAGTGCTTATAATCGGCCGGCCTCAACTCATCATCGTACTGAGAGAACGGCATGGTCACGAGATACCTTTCGTACTCCATCTAGAACACCACAACGACACTTGAGGAATATCAACATGGGTGTTCGAGGTACCGATGACTACCTTACAGCACGCGCGGCCAACCTCAGGACCGGCCTTGTCAGTCCGAGTGTTGTAACGAATTTGACTCCCAGAACACCCATATCGCCCGCTGAAGCTCTCTCACTATTCGGAAGCGATCACATAATACCACGGGTCTCATCACCAAAGGTTCAGTCAACCGAAGATCCTCACTCAGCGTCCCCTCGACAGCGACCAGCAGGCCCTAGGGGTCGATGGCGTCAAGACTCGACAGGATGGAATATGGAACCAGACACGGAAGCTGGATATCACAAGACCACCACAGCCAACTCATCAGCCACGAGAGCCGACTTTCACGCAAGCGAGGATAGCTTTGTTTTGCCTATGCCATCAGCCAAAGACCCGCAGCCATACCGACAAGCAGACCAAGACAAGGCTGTGCAATACTACAAAGACAAAGCACAACGTCTTGCACATAAAGAAGGAATGAACGGCAGGATGCATAGCATTGGTGCCGGACCTCGAAAGTTCGCCCAAGCCACAAAAGCGCTGCGAGATTTTAGCAATCCTCGCTCTCCATCACCCGACAAAGAGGCCAGTGCCGTAGGGCAACAGAAGTCACCGACGTCTTCTCCACCCTTGTCTATGCTATCTGGATTTACTGCGTCATCCGAGTCTTCATGCCCACCTCGTAAGCCTGTGCACTCGCCAGCTCCCGGATTTGAGCGTAGAGATTCTGGCGTGAGCGTATCAACACCATCCTCTGCGCGAGAAAAGGGGACTCCAGATCAGAGTCCTACTTTGGGAGGGGCCGAACGTGCGCGATCCAATTCCAACACTTCACGCTTCCAGGATCTGCGACAGTTGCCTAGAGTTCGTGTCGTTCATCCTAAGGACCAGCATGAGAAAGGTACATCTATATCTCGCGAGTATACCTCTACCCCGCCTCCACCTTATTTGAGTCATTCAAGCACGGCTTCAATCTCTGGTTCATCGATGGCCGAGTCGCTTTCCCCTCTTGAGACTCAGGTAGTTGGGTTCTTGGCATGGGCAATCAATCAGATATTTTGCAAACAAATGTCGTCCAGCCGCGACGGATCGCCGCAAGGGGTCAATGTTGGTCTCACACAAGCCATCCATATACTGTCTGACTCGGCCAGTAAACCCATCGAACGTTGGCAGGCGATCAAAGCTTTGACGTTTATGGCTATAAGGGCAGTCGTGATACTGTGCTGTCTTGCGATTGTGGTTCGTATCGGAACAGCTGTAGGAAGAGTACTGGGGATCATGCTATGGCCTGTTAGTATAATCTGGGTGATTGTCAGATGGACGCTAGGGCTGAGATGACAAAGTGGAACTACGGATGTATCATTTGGTATTATTAGTTTATGAGCAACCTAGATAGTCGCACTACATCGCTGAGAGTGTTGTGAATATCATAGCTGAGTGTCTAATGTTCTCTATGTTGCTTCCATGCTTCTGCGGTTTCAACTCCCAAGGGCAACTATGCTTCACTCTTGAATTGAGTTGTCAAACCACGATAATAGAATGCCGGCACGTGGCCATGCTCAATCTTCGGCGTTGTTCGTAAAGTCGTCGTCGTAACTGTTGACGAATGGTAGTTGTTCTGCTTTTGTGCCTGGAGTTGAGCTAGAGGTGAAATATGACTCGAGTGTCATCATTTATCCATCCAGCGTCCGAATATGGCAATCATGCCGTGATCGCCGACTGCAACGCACCATCTGCCGTCAAGACTCCAATCCACAGCTCTGCACGCAAAGTCAATGGGACAAGCGACCACCGTCGTCTTATGAGCGGCGTGTCGGATGTAGTTTCTCGTGCTGCGTGGAGGTTTCTCCGGCTCCGTAGTCGCAGAGTCTGTGGCGGCGTGGGTCGTACCTGCAGGGCCAGGTACATGTAAGTGTGAACTGCGGAATGCGAGCGGAACTTTTGATATGGTTAGGACTTTGGTCGATTGAATAGGTTGCTTGGTTCGATCACATACCTCCGAGCTGCTTATCTGCGCGGCTGCTCGCCCTCGTTGAGTCACTGGCGATACTGTTGGCCCTTGTTGTGTTGTTGATCAGGACCTTTTCTGTGAGACTTCTTTTCCGCTTATTGCTCTCAAAATTGGCGGCTGGGACTCTCAAGCTAGCATCACTATCAGTAGTAGTGCTACTAGCTCGTGTACCGTTGGCTGAAGCTTGTCCAGCAGAAATTTTCTTGCTCTTGGCTTCTTCGACTAGATCTTTGATTCTCTGCTTGTCGTCGATAACAGTGACTGCCTTCTTGCTGGTAGTACGACGCTCTTCAAATCTCTGCAAATCCCAGAAGGAGAAGCGGGCCTTGATATTGCCCATGACGAGCATGGGTCGGTAGCCAGGTTCTTTGAACAAACCAAAGCGCATATAGAACGGTTCGATGTTCGTCATATCGAATGTATACAATCGTTGGAAATCACCGCCAAAGGCAGATCGTGTGGCCCGTCCGTATCCAGGCATAGGTGGTTCTGGCGGATCGCCGTCGCTTGAGTAAAAGCCATCAATCTTCCAGAGCATAATCTCTCCTCTTGTGACGTTGATGTTGTTTCCTGTAGACGCTTTGGACAACACGAGGTCTCCCCAGAATTTGACGCAATCCACGTAATCTGAGTGCATTCCGATGCTGGCAAAATGCGGGTAGACCACCACTGTAGGCTTGTCTTTCCCTGCATTGTCGTCTGGCACAGCCGGGACGCTCCACTGCATAGGTAAGCAATGACTCTGTGCTCCTCAACAAAAACTGTACTTACCAAGCAGATCATCGTATCCTGTCCTCCACTCAAAAGCCACCTACCGTTGTCGTGAAAAGCCTGCAGTACTTATTAGCGCTATTCAGGACCAGAAGCTGAAAGTCACTTACGATAGAGAGGATTGTCTGCCTATGACCCTCCCCTGAGAGAATCGCCGCACATGGCTGTCTGCGACACCGAGAGTCCAGATTCCATATTCGAATGGTGTAGTCGGATGAGCACGATGCGAGGACTTGGGGCGAGATCGGTGACGTTACCAAGTCATTGACGGCCTTTGTGGTGTTAGTCCGAACCTGAAGTGTTTAATTCATACCTCACTCACACCGCCGTGTCCATAGAGAATCTATTGTGGTTACTCAGCAAGCATGCTCAATCTATACGGTCATTTCAAGCTTACCCGGACCAATTCCCCTGTGGCTACGTTCCAAATTTTGATGTTTTTGGAACCAGATCCCGCGACACAAACGAGGGGCTCGTCAGTATCGATGTCTACTGACCATGCCACACTGTTGAGAGAAGAGTCTTCCTGCAACAAAATGGTTAGCTTTGGCATAAAGCCAGATAGTTGAATTGACAACGCATAAGCATTGCAGACATACATCAGGGTCCTCAAGCAATTGCAAGACCTCTAGATTGTTAGTCTTGGAGTGTGCTGATTTGCCGATAGGCTTGCATATGTAGATCTACCTCCAGTCAGAACTGATTGAAGGCACGTTTGTTAACCCATGATTGTATATGGCTCACCTGTCTTCCTGCCACAGCGGCAAAGACGGGATCTTCACCCGGTGCTGTGTATGGGTAAAACTTTATGTCGTATATTGAGACTATTCATCAAACGACATCAGGTGAGGGTCCTTGAGATGCGCAGGCAAAGATGGTTGCGTACGTACCATTCTGTCCCTCATCCTTTTAATATGTTTAGCGAAATGACAGAATATTATTAGATGAGAGGGTTTATAACGTACAGGTAATCGCAGCCATGCCTTTAGTTGCGGAAACTCCATGGTTCAAAAACGATGATGAGCGGGATCCACAAATAGCAAGACTCGCGCGGATAGTTGTTATCAGTATGCAAGTTGCATGGTGTGTGAGAGCGGTGGGTGATGGCCGGATTGGGGCAATGCACGCGTGACGCAAAGAGGTGCTTGTGCAGCAGGGTAACTGTGGGAGTGAATTCAATTGTGAGAGATTATGAATTGGACCGGTGACCAGTGGCCAGTGAATGTCAAAGGAAAGCAAGTGGCTTGCAACTCGACGTGTGGAGGCAGGCACAAACAACGCCAACGCCAGATCCTTGCGCGTGCTGGCTCACGCATGGGGAAGTTGACGACAAAGACGAGTGGATCGTCAAATCCATAGGACTGCGAACAGCCTCTCGCTTGTTCTCATGCTTGTTGATATTATCACTATGCAGATCAGACACTTTCTTATGACTGGCAAGCAAACAGGAAAGCAATATTGCAAACCAGGAAGTAAGTTAGCGAGTTGTTTGCGAGTTCTTTCCTAGATCGAGATCTTTAGCAACGGACCGCGATTACCCTGCACAAGGGCTGGTCTTGCTGGAGCGGAGCTAAACGCCGGATAAGACTTTAGGGCAGTGACGGTTAGGACTGAGGACTCTCAGCGACTGCCGAGTGCTTTGCGCAACAGGATCCAGCTTCAGACACTTCTCCTCGACTTGGCTTCCTCCATACAAATACGACAAGTCAACCAGGCACATACTGACTCACAAAGCCGACATATACTTGCGTTTCCTAGGACGAATTGATTCCTCTGGTCCGAAAGAGTTTACCCACCGTGTATTAAGTACCTGTCGAGGTTCTCAGAGAGTGCGCCAAGTGTGACGTAGACAAAGTGTGGTTTGCAGGTAAGACTCGGGCAGAGGCGAGCGTGATCAGACCGTGCCCTTGGAGTCTTGTCGGCTGCAATTTCACACCACTTTGTACGCAGTACTCGTCGCATCCCCAGTCGTCGTTGTGAATTGAACTGTCGTCGCTAGCACGGATAGGCGGTATATTGTTGCGCAACTACGACCACATCCAGACAGATCCAATTCAAGCGCCGAGCCGGACTCGTCATTGCACCCTCTTCACCAGACGAACTATATGAGCTAAGAGACCCATGCCTCTCTTGAGCCCACACAACTCTTGCCGCCTCGACACCAACTAGACCTGGTTTGTACGCTGAAGCTTCTTTCTCGACAAAGAGAGCCCATCAGGCTTGCCTCCACACGTCAGCCTGCCAGAGCGTGCCGCTATCCCTGTCCCACGGACGCTGCCTTTGCATTGCAGAGCCCTCGGTCAACGCGACAAAGGTGCAGCAGCCGTCCAATAGTAGCATCCCGCATACACTGTCCTGGCCAACGCACAAACCACACTCGCCGAGCAACATCCTTCTCTCCCGCTCTTCTACACTTGCTCGCCACCATGGACTTGACTTTCATCTCAATTCACGGTATGACTCTCTCAGACGTCCACTCTGTTTCTTTTCGCTGAGCAAATCATAGACCTCACTCCCGATGCCCGTGTCCTCTATTCCTCCGATTCCATCATCGACGTCTTAGGCTGGACACCAGATGAAGTTGTCAACCGCTCGTGCTGGGAGTTCTTCTGCGAAGATGAATTGCCCTTCGCCCAAGCATTCCACAAGAAGGGTGTCCAAATGGACAAGGCTGCCGTCTTGTCTTATTGCCGGGTGCGGAACAAGGAAGGACAATGGACAGGTGTCGAATGTTGTTTCACTGTCGTCTACGATGTTATGATCGTCTGCACCTCCATCTATCGAAGGGGGCTGCCGAGTCAGAGTAAGTGTCTGTTGGTCTTATTGCTTCATCTTTCATCTGACATGTCAACCAGAACGAGCCGAAGAAGCTCCCATCATACGTCGCTTGTTCTCGTCTTCACCACGCGATCCACGATACCATATGTTGTCGCACATTTCGGATAAGTTTAGACGACCTTCTCCCAAACCAACACATGAGCCTCGAGCCGCTCTATTCTTGAACAGATTTACTAGAACTTTGACCATCATGTATGCGACTGCGGGTTTGGAAGAGGTCATCGGTATTCCTGCCGAGTACATGAGGGGTCGCAGTTTCTACTACTGTATCGCCGAGAATTGTCTCCAAGATGCTATCAAGTGTCTCGAAAATGCAAAAGCGAACGATTCCATAGCCTACCTTCGGTTCTGGTTCCGGGATCCCCGTATAGACGAGGACGTCACAACGCCCATGGACGAAGAAAGCGACGACGAGATGACAGCTCAAAGTAGCGTTGACCAAGACGTCGGTGGAGGTGTTGACATCAATGGCTCGCGTTCAGGATCCGAGAGCATGGATATCGACTCATCAAATCATCCTACAAATTCCAGGACCACATCAGGACACAGTAGCACAGACGCACAGGACACGCATTCGGCAATATTTGGAGATTCTAGAGCCGAAGAATCATCAGCAGCATCTTCTGTGAGCTCCCCCGACGGAAGCTTCAGGCCGCCGATCCAGCGAGATCCAATCGAGCTTGAAGCAGTCATATCTTGTACATCCGACGGGCTTGTTGTATGTTTGAGGCGAGCACGACCTATGATCCCCACACTGGCTCGCTCGAGGTACGAGAATGGAATGTTCGCCGCTCCATGGGCAACGGAACCCATCTTGCCACCGCTCGAGGCACGCCCTCAGCAAGCATTTGCTACGAACTTCGCGCCATCTCTGGGTCCTTTCAGTGCTCAAACGGATCATGTCAGAGCGGGTGGACCTGCTCAAGACGACTTCATGAACTCTATCCGGGATCAGGCTATCTTCGCATGGGCATTGACTGGAATTAATGGCGCACTTCATCAATATGGTGTCAACAAGCCTCACGGAGAATCACTACCACTCGAAGGTCTCGAGGTGTGGGAGTCTGACCCATACGCACAGTCCGAGATCTTCAGGAGTGATTCTGGGTCGGGGCTCGATGGCATGACGAAGGGTCATAGCCCAGCACAGATGTTTGGTGATCCTGGCCTCGACGGCTACAGGAAAAGGTAGAGCATATGGACCTCGGCCTACAAATTCTTCTCTCTTCTCTTTGCTTTTGGATTTTGGTGTTAGTCGATCAATGGTTTGCGATTAGCGGGAGTCCTGGGTTTGCACAATGGACAAAGCACACACGATGATGATCACGAGGAAGGTCCGGTTTCTGCGTTTACTTTTGGTGCTACCAAGTCAACTATTCTTGTGGTCGCGAACTTAAGAGAAGATAACGTAGTGTTTTCCACAGTCATTATCACTTAGTGGGATTAGGACATATCACACAACATCTCATTATGAGGCCTTAAAGCTTCTCAGCCAGTACGTACGGCCACAGTCAGCTGAAAACTGGGCATCCCGTCCGCTCTGCCATACATAAGCAGTTGAACGGCAGATTAGTACTACGGTGGGTGACCACG
>SWBH01000643.1:0-10243 GCA_024195465.1 Aureobasidium sp. EXF-8845
CTTTGGTGCAGCTATGCTCGACGTCAGCGATGATCTCAGTCGTATCGTCAAGGAAGTCACAGCTCATACACCCATCGCACTTTCCTCGTCACCTGGCTTTGATGCAAGTTACAAGGTCGATCAACTTGTAGAGCGCACCGCTTCTCGTTGTGCAAACGTCGCTATGGGCTCCAACGAGTCACTAGCCAACGCTGATGCCGCTCTTGCAAATGCTGCGGCAACTGGCTCATGGGTTATGGTGAAGAACGTGCACTTGGCTGCTCATTGGCTACAGAATCTGGAGAAGAGAATTGATAGTCTCAAGCCTCACCCTGACTTCAGACTCTTCCTGTCGATGGAAAGCTCTCCTAAGATCCCTGTCAACCTGTTGAGAGCATCGAGAGTGTTAAGTTACGAACAACCTGCCGGTATCAGAGCCAACATGCGAGATTCAATGGCTTCGCTCAAGGAAGCCGGATCTCAACAGCCCGTTGAGAAGGCCCGAGTGTACTTCTTGCTCGCCTTCTTGCATGCCGTGGTTCAAGAGCGTCTCAGATACGCTCCTCGTCTTGGCTGGAGTGGCTTCTGGGAGTTCAACGACAGCGACTTTGAGTGCTCAATCTTCATCATCGATACGTGGATGACTACTGTCGCCGGCAACCGCTCCAACATCGCACCCAACTCCATCCCTTGGTCTTTGTTGCGTATCATGGTGACAGAAACCTACGGCGGCAAGATCGACAGTGCCTCCGACTTTTCAGTCTTGTCACAATTGGTATCTTCTGTGCTCACTCCCGCTGCCTTTGAAGAAAACTTTGCTTTACAGCAGGGTCTCACCGTGCCTAATGGTACTAAAAAGAGAGACTTTGAAGCGTGGATCAAGGGGCTTCCTGAGCGAGAGCCTCCTACTTATCTTGGTCTTGAGGCCAACGCTGAAAAGTTGTTGCTTGTTGCGCATGCGGATGAGATGTGTGAGGGATTGCGTCGTGTTATGGAAGTGTTGGATGAAGGTGAAGCAGTTATGGCGGAAGCTGCCGAGGTGGTGGAAGTGCAGTAGATGATGGTATGGCTCAGAGAGAGCGTTACTGGTGGAAGTTTTTCTTGTCTGTTGAAAAACTTTTGTACTTTTAGATCTTGCATTGCATTGGTGTTTTTGTGGGTTAGCGGTGTCACAAATTTTTCCTTATCATTCAAATATCTTGTGCGGTTTGTTATTGTTGTGCTGTGGTGGTATGCTTTGTAGATTCACGCTACCTTTTGGATAGTGAAGAAAGGCTTTCATATGACAAGACAGCTCTCGTCGGCAGGAAGCAGAGTAGCCTACAGTTAAACAACGTAAAGTAGAGATTAGAAGGTCACCAAAGCACTAACACAGGCATCGGAAGAAGAGTTGGCACATTGATGTAGGAGAGATGGATTGGTTTCTGTTGAGCATGAACTCGAGGAGAAGAGAGGAGGGAAGGAAGGCTCACGGCCAGAAGTTTAGAACAGTCTCGCACCGAGCGTGATGGCGATGAGATGGAAGGAACAAACATAGGAAGCCGCCTGTTTTTCACGACAGTCGTAATACAGCCTCACATGGTTGCACCCCACTCCCGTTGACTACCTCAAGAGAGAAAACATCTTTGTATCATAAATATGCATATATTGGCTTCATAGTGACCAGAACTCGAGCCCAGGCCTTCTCATTTCCTGTACATGTTCGTTGCTGTTGTGTAGAAGATAATACCAGCCATTGCTATCACGACACCGAGGATACTGTAGCCACTGACAACACCACCCGTCCAGATCCAACCCAGAGTCACGATAGTAACAGTCTTGGAGTGACCTACCACTGTGCTGGCTACCGGACCTGCTCCGGCGATGATAGCGAATTGAGAGAGGTTGAGGAGACATGCGCAGAGACCGCTCTGTTCCTGATATCAGCTTGTGTAAACAAGATTGTTATGCTTGAGACTTACCATCATGATCATAAGCCATCGGTGGAGAGGCACTTCGCTGAAGACTGGCAAGGTGTCTACGAAGGGTATGAGATATATGAGCAACATGCCTCCAATCAAAGATTGGTTGTGGAGCAGTTGCAAACTTGTCATCTGCAGCTTCTGATGGTAATGGCCGATCCAACATGTGTAGATACCGCTCATGAGGACACCACTCAGGGCGAACACCACACCATAGAAGCTCGTTCCTTTGCTCGTAGTTCCGGGCCTGACATCGAAGTATGTCACCATAGCCACGCCAGCGCATACTGGGAACAGGGCGCATACGGCTTGTCTTGGAATAGTCTTCTTGTAGAAAGCATAGTTCAGAAATGCAGTGATGGGTGTGAGCAAGACTCTGGCCGTTTGATAGAAGGTGATGGACGAGTAGGCGAGAGACAGGTTCGGGAGAATGACGTTCAAGCACATTGCTCCAGCCAACGGAAGAATATCTCGAAGTGCCGCTCGTTTGCGTTCGAAGAAGCCAAATCGTGACGAAGATACAGTGTGTAGAGTCGCGAATGTGACGAGGAAGTGGAAAGTTGCGAACGAGACCTGGGCGCCACGGAATGAAGGATCGTCGAAGATGGACTTGTTGATAAAAACAATAGCGGTTGTAGCGATGATGTTGATGGCAATCCAAACTAGCAACTTCGATGGCTTCTTTGCTGGGGCAGGAGTATCTCCGCCTTCTTCGTCGAGGTGCTCCTTCTCGTCCAACAGCTCATCTGTTTCCTGATTGTCCAGCTCAATGTCATTGCGTCGTTGGAAAAATGTGGGGTCCTCGATCTCGATGGCCTCGGCCTCTATTTCATGTGTAGTAGCCATGGAATAGTAGAGTTATCACAAAATCGATTCGCGTGAGGATACAGCTACTTTTTGAATGCAATCCCAAAAACGCCATAGGCATCCTGATACGAGGACGTTATCCATTGCGGCATATTTGGTACCTACAGAGGGAAATTGCATAGTACATGACCGGTGGATTATGGAATCCAGTTGCCTAGGATGCCTCGCAAATCAAGACAGAGGTGTCAGACATGTGCAAAGGGGTAAAGAACGGCGGTATCCGCGGAGAGCAGGGGGGCTCTGTGGAGGTTAGGGGTTGGTTGAGCACAGACCACATGCTCCCAAACTATGGCCCCAACCACCCAGTTGATCGTACCTACCTTCTGTTAAACGCCACCAGGATTACGACGACCATAGTCAAAGTACAATCTTGCCGTTTCTCGTTTTCACCTTTGTCTCGATTCGATCTTCTATTCTTGGGTTCATGAACGATGGTCACAATGAACGGTCTCCTATAGCTTGGGTGCAGTATCTTGACCACTCGTTCTCCGGGAAAGGTCGTTCATATTGGCCTTTGTCATGCGAACTCGCCTGTGCTGGCTTCCATGCCTCGCAGGCTTGAATGTGTTCACAGACGGGATTCCTTCCACACCGATCAATGTACGATGAATTCCTCTGATTTTCTACTATGCAAGGAGTGCTATACTCTCAATCATTCATATCAAGATGTCTGCTTGTCCAGACTCTTTGTCGTTATGCCACTGCTATAACGCAAAATGCCCTGCTCAATTCCATCAAAAAGTGGGTTGAATCACGATTGCTAGAAATGTGCTGGCTGACCATTTCCCAGCGTTGAGAGGTCATGCATCCATCTGGGAAGATGCTCCCTCTCTCCAGGGGTCAACTCGGTTTGAGCCTCAATCCGAGATCAACAACATCATGATCACGGGCGGTGCTGGGTTTATGTACGTAGCTCGGCAAGTTGACTCGGAACCTCACTGATTTTCGCAGCGCATCATGGGTTGTACGACACCTCACCAAAACTTATCACGGCCACTACAATATCATCTCGTTCGATAAATTGGACTACTGCGCAACACTCAATAACACAGCGCAATTGGATGGAGAGTCAAACTTTAGCTTCTACAAAGGCGACATCACCAAACACGAGGATGTGATGAACTGCTTGCGAAAACACAATATCGACACAGTCATGCATTTCGCCGCCCAAACACACGTTGACCTCTCTTTTGGCAACTCCAACGATTTCACGAGCACTAATGTCGTCGGTACGCATGTACTCCTCGAGTGTGTCAAGTTGCACGGAGTACAAAAGTTCATTCATGTGTCGACTGATGAAGTTTATGGAGAAGTCAAGGATGACGGCAAAGACCTGCTAGAAGATGCGCTCCTTCTACCGACAAACCCTTATGCCGCTTCCAAAGCAGCTGCAGAGATGTACGTTGAAGCATATCGTAAGAGCTTCCAGGTTTCGGCTATCGTTGTGCGCAGTAACAATGTGTATGGACCACATCAATTCCCCGAAAAGGTCATTCCAAAGTTCTCTATGCTGTTACAGCGCAATAAGCAACTGTCACTGCATGGAGACGGAACACACACCAGGAGATACCTCTACGCTGGTGACGCAACCGATGCATTCGATACCATCCTCCACAAAGGTCAAGTCGGTCACATCTACAACGTTGGCTCCTCGGATGAACTCTCCAATTTCACACTCTGCTCCATGTTGCTAGGAGAATTTGGCTTTCCCAACGACACAAAAGACGAAGTATACCAGCGTGTGGTTCATTGTGAAGACCGTCCTTTCAACGATCATCGCTATGCTGTCGATGGTTCAAAGCTGAAGCAACTGGGATGGCAACAGAAGACACCATTCAAAGAAGGACTCCACACCACAGTCGAGTGGTACAGAAAATATGGCGACGCGTGGTGGGGCGATATCTCCGATCGACTCACTCCCTTTCCTACAATTCCCTCTGAAGGGAAAATTGATCAGGCAAGAGACACAGAGTTAGCAAACTCTCCTGTCAGATCAAAGAAAAGTGGCAAGCGAGAGTTTGATGAAGTAGATGGATCACCAGACATTAAGAGGCGTAGGGAGAATGGACACACTGATTCTGTTATTGGTGCGGTCAAAGTTTGAGTTTGTTTAGAGAACATAGAGAGTACTTTGTTCGTCAGTGCATCAAACAGTACGTACCGGGTAATCAAGGTCTTGAGCTGGTCTCATCAATCGTGTTTCATGGTGATTTGACTATGAAAGTGCACGATGTTTTAGAGAACTGTAGCAACGACCATTGGAAGACCGAGAGCTATGTATCGTTGACGACCGGACTTCCATCGAGATGAGTAGACACAAGTTATCTCACTGGATACTTTCCGATGAAGTTCAGCTATAAAAAGGCACAAATCGATGTTGGACAGGGAGAGGTCCAGAGAGAGATTTGACTTAACCAAATTCAGACAGATTCATATGTTCTTGGCACAGATCGACACAGCATGCCATCTCATCTCTCCCAGCAAGTAGTAAGTGTGCTTGTTGGAATGCACAAACTTGTTCAAATCAGGAGCGGCACCACAGAGAGAGTTGACATAGTCAAAATTGAGTATCAGATTTTGGGGTACAGTATTTTTTTTTGTTGATTTTGTGCCAAATCTAGAATATTTAATGTACATATCATCATTTACCTGCTTTTTCGGAGCCACTGCCCTCAGAGCTCTCCTTCACTGGAGGCTCAAACATCCTGAGCAAATCCTGGGTCGTCAACCTCTTGTGACCAGCATTGACCTGATCAATCTCCTTCTTCTTGCGATCCTTGATAGAATTCAGATGTTCATCAACCGTACCAAGGAGAGTGAGATTGACAAACTCTGTCTCGTGCTCTTGGCCGATGCGGTAGACTCTTGAAAAGGCCTGGATTTCTGTGGCAGAGTTCCACCAAGGGTCTACATTTAGAACGTATCGGGCGCAGGTGAGGTTGAGGCCTTGACCACCAGTCTTGAGCGTGGCAATCAGGATCTTGATGTTGGGATTAGTCTTGAACTTGTCGATGCTGACATTGCGAGCCTTTTTGTTCATGCTTCCGTGCAGGGTGGTGTATTCCCACTTCTCAGTTTCACAAATTCTGCTGAGCAAGTTCAGGAAGTTTCTCCACTGACAGAACACAATACATTTTGCATTTGGATCACCGCCAGTCTTAGGATCGAGCCAACTGAGGATCTGAGCCTTGCATGCGAGAGTCTTTGTCGAAGGGAGCACGTTGCCGTCTGTGTCGAGATACTTGGGCTTCAGGGCAGTCTCGGGATCGACTATCGTAGATTTCATGATCTGCTTTCCGCAATCTTCCTTGACACAGATGGCCTGGTCGAAGCCGTCATGAGCAGCCTCATGCATGAGGTCTTCCAGATGCAAGCGACAGTAGAAGTGATAGCATAGGGTCATGACTGGATTGTCAGTAGGGCGTTCGCATTTGCTGCAGATCGTACGCTTGCTGCTGAGATGAAAGTTCGCGCTGCGTTTGAACGATTCGATGTAGCCTCCATAGTTGACATCTTTGCCATGAGATTCTCCAGTGCCTTTCTTCTTCCTGCTTTTCTTGATGACACTTGGAGCTCTCAACTCCTCGACATCTTCGATTCCTTCGTCATACTCATCGATAGTTCCCGTCGCGCTTATGTCGATCTTGATATCGTTCTCGACTCTTGCTTCAGCACGTGTACGTTGTCTCTTCATGAGATCTCTAAATGCGTGAATCGTGCTGACTGGGGTCTCGTTAGATGCGGCCTGTTTCTCGACTGCTTTCTCGATTTTGACAAAGTCTTCAGGTTCCAGATAGTCAGAGACTTTGATGGGAACCAACAGCGGGTGAGCTGTCAACTGACGCAGTAGAGTGAACATAGCCCAGATGTGAAACTTGTTCGATTTCATCTCCCCGTTCTCATCAAGAGATTGTGCGCGTTCCTTGAAGCGAGCACGGACAACGCTGTAGATCTCGCTTTCCAAAATGGTTGGATGAAGTTTCAGAGATCTGTTGTGAGGCTTAGGAAGGGTAATAAGCCTGGCGTCCAATAACTTGTCTTTGTGAGTGAAGCAGGCGACACTGTCTACCATCTCTTGACTGAGAGCATCAAGGCTCATAGGATCTCTGAGGTTGCAGAAGCGAGACTTCAAGGACTCAAACTTCATATTGGAGACTGTGGGATGTCCAATGAAGCTTAACAAGCTGTACAGATCTTTGCTGCCGTTTACCATAGGTGTGCCTGACAAAACCCACTTGTGGTCAGCGACGAGATTGAAACAGGCTTTGGCTATCTGAGTCACCGGGTTGGAGATTTGATGGCCCTCATCCAGAACGATTCTGAGGAAATCATATCTGTGGAGAGGTCCTCTCTTCTCGTAGATGTTTTCCATGAAGAACGCTGTTTTCTCAGCCTCCGAAAGACCCTCAGGGATCTCGTGAGCGGGCCAGCTGGCTCTTACATCGTAGTAGGTAGTTAAAACGATGTCTCGTCTGTCGAAATCCCTAAAATGGTGATCCTCCGAATCGCTATCCTTGAAGACGTGAGGCCGGCCAAGTCCCCGCTTCTTGCGAGTCGTCTCTGATACGGCATGCCTCTCAATCTCAGTTTTCCATTGACCAAGCAGACTAGGAGGCACGACGATGAGAGTTGTGTGCGACTTCGGTTGTAGATGAGGAGGATAAGTCTTCAGAGGCCTTCCGTTGACAATATTGGCAATGCAGGTGACCGTCTTGCCTAGACCCATCTGATCTGCGAGAATGCCCCCTTTCGGCTCGCTGGCGCGCATCTCCTGTCTTCTCATCCAGCCGCAGTTGATTATCTGGTAGTTCTTGAGTGGTGTGAGCATGCCTTTTAAAGTCCAGCCGCCTTTGACCCTTGCGATGCCTTTCACATACTTAGCGACTCCTTTGCTGTTTGTGAATGATTTTCCAGCTTCTTTGAGTCGCTTCATGTCCAGAAGACCGGCTTTGGAAACTTGCTTCCTGAGAGCTTTGAAGCCAGCATCACGGCCTCCTTCGACAGCCTCATATTCGGGCTCCGTTGCCATTTGTTCTGCAGCGTCGGCATTCTCCCAAAAGTCGGCATGGCCCCTGAGATTGGGCATTGCCAGTCGGACGAGCTTGGAAGCCCGAGGAACACCATTGCGTGACTTGGAAGTTTTGGCCTTCTTCTTGGGGCGTTCGGCTGATTGCACAGTACTGTCTGCAGATCCGGAAAACCTTCCAGGGGGCTCAAATAGAGGGTCTTCTTCGTCTTCCATAAGAGCAGCGAGATTGCGCTTGCGTTTGTTGTAGGCGGATGTCTTCTTCATGAACTCCAGTTCGTCTTCTTGAGAGATCGCTCCAACTTGCTTTTTTTGCATGTAGACGGCCATGTCTTGCATATACTGGTGTTCCAGCTCGATTGGATTCTGTATATCTTCTGCGGACTCCGAGCAATCCTCCGTTTGCTCTCTAGAGGGGACTTGCTCATCTCCAAGATTCGTCCGAGCGGCGAAAAACTGCGCGAAGATGGCTTGTTGCTGAGCGTGGTATTTCTCGGAGTCCATTGGTTTTGGAGGCGGTACTGCTTGCTTGGGCTTCAAGAGGCTGTTGCCCAGACCAGCCGCGGCAGTTGATGTCTCGGTTCCAGGCTCAACCTTGATCTTGACTTCGGAGTCTTCGTCGTAATCGGCATGTGACATGTTGTGGAAGTTGGGAACATTGTCGATGTCAATGTATTCGGCGCCGTCAGGGATCGCGCCAAAGGGTGGAATCTTGCGACGAGCCATGGTTCTGCGAAGAGTCAGAATGGATGATCGTTTCTAGGGCTCTCTGGACGTGACACCAATCTCAAAGGAACTGTGCAATATGATAGATTGCAAAGGACCACATGCTCTCGTAGGGAGATAGGAGAGATATGGAGTGGTGCTGAGTGAGAGGAGGTACTTACTATTTGGTAAGGTAAGAAGATGTGGTAGTATGTTGGAAGTCGAGAGGGAGATACTATATAGCCCACCAGAGCTCAAGCAGGCGAGAGTGAAGAGTGCTTCAAGTGACTGACAAGCTTTGTGAGGGTGTGTGATTCGGTGATGTGGTGAGGAAGGTGTGGAAGGTTGGTGTTTTGGTAAAAGAGGAAGTGGCGGAGAGCGGAGCTCTCGCTGAGTACCACAGCTCGAGACACTGCAGGTGAAGCGTGCTCGCACGAGAAATGATCTCTGAGAGCAGCTGAATGTTGCGTAAGTGGAGGGACAGTTAGAGAAGAGAGGAAGTGGTTGTCGTTGTTGATGAAGAAGAAGAAGAAGGAAGGATGGATGGAGGTTGAAGATGGAAGCCGAAGATGGAAAGTAGGTGTTGAGAGGTAGCAGTAGGAAAGGAAGCATGAGGTTTGTATAAGAAGTGTGAGCTTGAGATGTGAAAATTGGCTCACCTTGAGTGATGAATGAGCCTTGAGGGTGGTAGTGTGAGGGAGGAAGGAGATATCAGATGTCGTTCAAGTATGGAGGTGATGTTGGTGTAGTAGTAGAGAAATAGGTAGCATGAGGAAGGATCAATAGTAGGACTGAACGGCTCGGACTTCAGTGTGAGGCTCGCTTGAAGTGATCGACGGGCCTTAAGAGAGGTTTGCAGGTCGTGAAGGAAGAAGAGGAGGACGAGGAAGAGGAGGAGGTGGTGGTGCGACGCTTGAGAAGGAAGCCGACGTCGAGAGGCAGGAGCAACCAAAGTTCAAGGGGACTACACAGCTGTGAGCTCTACAATGATAGGAAATTTGTTGAGACGACAATGTCTGACAACTACTCGAGCGATCAGGATGATACGACAAAAAACTCAAGTAGCATACTTACTGGTTACTGAGGATCAGAGCAAAGCTTCTTCACAAAGCAGAACAGCCTGAGCCATATAAGATGGGAGAACATGTGAGATTTTGTGACTTCGATGACCGGAATACTTGAAAGCAACAACTGACGTCTTCTCCTGACGAGACTTTGCGTAGTTGTTGGGAGTAACTGATTTGATAAAATAGAACAGGGTATCAAGGAAATAGTAATGGTAAGTAGAACGGCAGAAGAGGAGTATCAGTCGCTATAGCGCCGGTTCGGGAGCCCAGGAAATAGAACTGTAAACAAAAATAACGAAAAGAGAAGACCTCATCCAACTAGAGGGCCTGCTGCGGGATAGAACCATGCGCTGACCGCGATGATGATGTAAACTGCCATCAGCAAAATACCCTCAAGCCAATGACTCTCACCGTCTTGGATGAGGTAGTTGACCAGAAGCACAGCGATGAAAAGTACTGCGACCTGGAAGCCATCGAAGTCAAGAGTCATGGCGTCGTCTCCAAGACCACACCAGCTGATAACAACCATAAGAGGAAGCACGAAGAGAGCGATTTGCATGCTTGAGCCGACGGCGACACCGATTGCGAGGTCCATCTTGTCCTTGATAGCCACGGTAACGGCAGTTGCGTGCTCTGTT
>SWBH01000644.1:0-10241 GCA_024195465.1 Aureobasidium sp. EXF-8845
AACAGAGCACGCAACTGCCGTTACCGTGGCTATCAAGGACAAGATGGACCTCGCAATCGGTGTCGCCGTCGGCTCAAGCATGCAAATCGCTCTCTTCGTCCTTCCTCTCATGGTCGTCATCAGCTGGTGTGGTCTTGGCGACGACGCCATGACTCTTGACTTCGACGGCTTCCAGGTCGCAGTACTCTTCATCGCTGTGCTTCTGGTCAACTACCTCATCCAAGACGGCGAGAGTCATTGGCTTGAGGGAATTTTGCTGATGGCAGTTTACATCATCATCGCGGTCAGCGCATGGTTCTATCCCGCAGCAGGCCCTCTAGTTGGATGAGGTCTTCCCTTTTTGTTATTTTTGTTTACAGTTCTATTTCCTGGGCCCACGAACCGGCGCTATAGCGACTGATACTCCTCTTTTGCGGTTCTAACTTACCATTACTATTTCCTTGATACCCTGTTCTCTCTTATCAAATCAGTTACTCCCAACAACTACGCAAAGTCTCGTCAGGAGAAGACGTTAGTTGTTGCTTCCAAGTATCCCGGTCATCAAAGTCACAAAATTTTACATGTTCTCCCGTCTCATATGGCTCAGGCTGTTCTGCTTCGTGAAGAAGCCTTGCTCCGATTCAAATCGGTAAGTATGCTACTCGAATTGTTTTGTCGCATCATCTTGATCGCTCGAGTAGTTGTCGGACATTGTCGTCTCGACACATCTTCTGTCATCGTGGATCTCACGGCTGTGTAGTCCTGTAACTCTGGTTGCTCCTGCCTCTCGACGTCGACTTCCTCGAGCGTCGCGCTGCCCCTTCTCCTTCCTCGTTTTCGGACTCCTCTTCCTTCACGAGCTCTCGCCTCTCTCCAGGCCATCAATCACTTTAGGCGAGCCTCACACTTAGGTCTGTGTCGTCCAGTGCTATATCAATCCTTCCTTATGTCACCTACTCCTTTACTGCCACAACAACATCAACTCGACCCTTGAACGACATCTGATATCTCCTTCCTTCCTCCCTCACACTACCACGCTCAAGGCTCGTTCACCACTCAAGGTAAGCCACTTTCACATCTCAAGCCCATACATGTTATATAAACCTCATACTTCCTTTCCTACTGCTACCTCTCAACACTTTCTTTCCCTCTTCGACTTCCATCTTCAACTTCCATCCTTCCTTCTTCTTCATCAACAACAACGACAACCGCTTCCTCTCTTCTCTACCTGCCCCTCAACTTACGCACCATTCAGCTGCTCTCAGGCCTCGGTCCTCGTGCGCACACTTCACCTGCAGTGTCTCGAGCCGCGGTGCTCAACAAGAGCTCCGCTCTCCGCCACTTCCTCTTTCATCAAAACACCGACATTCCGCACCTTCCTCACCACATCATCGAATCATACACCCTCCACAAAGTTTGTCGGTCACTTGAAGTACTCTTCACTCTCGCCTGCTTGAGCTCTGGCGGGCTATATAACCTCTCCCTCTCGACTCTCAACATACTACCACATCTTCTTACCTTGCCAGATAGTAAGTACCCCCTCTCACTCAGCACCACTCCACATCTCTCCTATCTTCCTACGAGAGCATGTGACTTTTTACAATCTATCATATTGCACAGCTCTTTTAAGACTGGCCCAACCACCAGAAAGAGAGGCTTGGGAACGATCATCTTTTCTAACTTTCCGTAGAACCATGGCTCCTCGCAGACTTCCACATTTTGGCGCGATCCCTGACGGCGCCGAACACATCGACATCGACAATATTCCCGACTTCCAGAACATATCACACGCCGATTACGACGAAGACTCCGAAGTCAAGATCAAGGTTGAGCCTGAAACCGAGACAACGAATGCAGCTGCTGGTCTGGGTAACAGCATTTTGAAGCCCAAGCAAGCAGTATCACTTGCAAAACCGATGAATTACGAAAATCAACTTGCTCAGCAACAAGCCATGCTCGCCCAATTCTTCGCCAACCATGAGGGTCGTGAGACTGATCAAAACTCTTCTGGAGAGCCAACGCGGGACTCTCTAGAGCTTGAGGAGGAAATGCAGAACCCGATCGAATACGAACATCAGTACATGCAAGACAAGGACATGTATATGCAGAAGAAGCGAGTCGGAGCGATTGCCCAAGAAGATGAGCTTGATTTCATGAAGAAGACTTCTGCCTACAACAAACGCAAGCGCAATCTCGCCGCTCTTATGGAAGACCAAGAAAACTCTCTGTTTGTGCCTCCCGAAGAGAGTCCCGAATCTGCAGACAACACTATGCAATCAGCCGAATGCCTTAAGAAGAAGGCCAAAGTTTCCAAGTCACGCAATGGTGTTCCTCGGACTTCCAAGCTCGCCCGATCGACGATGCCTAATCTCAGAGGCCACGCCGACTTTTGGGAGAATACTGACGCTGCAGAACAGATGGCAACAGAGCCTGATTACGAATATGTCGAAGGAGGCCGTGGTGCCGGCCTCAGAGCCCTCAGAAAGAAGGTTTCTAAAGCTGGTCTCCTAGATATGAATCGACTCGAGGAAGCTGGAAAGTCGTTCACCAACAGTAGAGGACTCCCTAAACGTGCGAGGGGCATTGAGATGATCGACGGCGGTTGGACCATGAAAGGCATGCTCACACCACTCAAGAACTACCAGATAATCAACTGCGGCTGGATGAGAAGACAGGAGATGCGCGCAAGCGAGCCGAAAGGGGGTATCCTCGCAGACCAGATGGGCCTGGGCAAGACGGTCACATGCATCGCCAACATTGTCAACGGAAGGCCTCTGAAGACATATCTCCCCCATCTTCGATCGGATTCGCGCACTACTCTCATCGTTCTACCTTCCAGCCTACTCGGTCAATGGGAAAATGAGCTCGAGAGGCACGCCATATCAGAAAAACTTCGTAAGAAACGAGGACTTGGCCGGCCCCGCGTTTTCAAGGACAGCGAGTCGGAGAAGCACAAGCCTATGGATTTCGACAGAGACATCGTTCTAACTACTTACCACGATGTAAGAGCCAGCTGGCCCGCTCACGAGATCCCTGAGGGTCTTTCGGAGGCCGAGAGAACAGCGTTCTTCATGGAAAACATCTACGAGAAGAGAGGGCCTCTTCACAGATACAAGTTCCTCAGAATCGTTCTCGACGAAGGTCACTGCATTAGCAACCCGGAGACTCGGATTGCTAAAGCCTGTTTCAATCTCATCGCTAGCCACAAATGGATCTTGACAGGCACACCTATGGTAAACGGCAGCAAAGATCTGTACAGCTTGTTAAGCTTCATTGGACATCCTACAGTTTCCAACATGAAGTTTGAGTCCTTCAAGTCTCGCTTCTGCAACATCAGAGATCCCATGAGCCTTGATGCTCTCAGTCAAGAGATGGTAGACAGTGTTGCCTGCTTCACTCACAAAGACAAATTATTGGACGCCAGGCTCATCACCATCCCCAAACCTCATAACAAATCTTTGAAACTTTATCCCACCAAGTTGGAAAGCGAGATCTACAGAGTTGTCCGTGCTCGCTTCAAGGAACGCGCACAATCTCTTGATGACAACGGGGAGATGAAATCGAACAAATTTCATATCTGGGCCATGTTCACTCTACTGCGTCAGTTGACTGCTCATCCGTTGTTGGTTCCCATGAAAGTCTCTGACTATCTGGAACCTGAAGACTTCGCCAAAATCGAGACAGCAGTTGAGAAACAGGCCACTTCGAATGAGACCCCAGTCAGTACCATCCACGCGTTCAGAGATCTCATGAAGAGACAGCGTACCCGTGCTAAGACAAGGGCCGAAAACGGTATCAAGATCGACATGAGCGAAACAGGAACTATTGAGGAGTACGACGAAGGAATCGAGGACGTCGAGGAGCTTCGAGCTCCGAGCATCATCAAGAAAAGCCGGAAGAAGAAAGGCACTGGAGAATCTCATGGCAAGGACGTCAACTACGGTGGCTACATTGAATCGTTCAAACGTAGCGCGAACTTTCATCTCAGCAGCAAGCGTACGATCTGCACCAAATGTGACCGCCTTGCTGAGAGTCCAGTCATGGCCCTATGCTATCACTTCTATTGTTACACACACATGCAAGATCTTATGCACGACGCTGCTCGTGACGGCCTCGACTATGCTATCTGCATCAAAGAGAATTGCGGACAGAAGATCACAAAACCTACGATAGTCGACCCTGAGACTGCGCTGAAGCCCAAGTATCTCGACACCGATGGCAACGTGCTCCCTTCGACAAAGACTCTCGCATGCAAGGCTCAGATCCTCAACTGGCTCGACCCCAAGACTGGTGGTGATCCAAATGCAAAATGCATTGTGTTCTGTCAGTGGAGAAACTTCCTGAACTTGCTCTGCAGAATTTGTGAAACTGAGAAGTGGGAATACACCACCCTGCACGGAAGCATGAGCAAAAAGGCTCGCAATGTCAGCATTGACAAGTTCAAGACAGATCCCAAGATCAAGATTTTGATTGCCACGCTGAAGACCGGCGGTCAAGGTCTCAACCTCACCTGCGCCCGATACGTTTTAAACGTAGACCCTTGGTGGAACTCTGCCGTAGAGATCCAGGCTTTCTCAAGAGTCTACCGTATCGGCCAAGAGCACGAGACAGAATTTGTCAACCTCACTCTCGTCGGTACCGTTGATGAGCATCTGAATTCTATCAAGGATCGCAAGAAGAAGGAGATTGATCAGGTCAATGCTGGCCACAAGAGGTTGACGACCCAGGATTTGCTCAGAATGTTTGAGCCTCCAGTGAAGGAGAGCTCTGAAGGTAGTGGCTCTGAATAGGCAGCAAAATGATGATATGTACATTAGATATTTTAGATTTGGCACAAAATCAACAAAAAAATACTGTACCCCAAGATCTGATACTCAATTTTGACTATGTCAAATCTCTCCGTGGTGCTGCTCTTGAGTTGAACAAGTTTGTGTCTATTTATAAGTTCATTTGTCTACTTGTGGGAGGGATGAGATGATGCTTAGAACATATGGAATCTGTCTGAATTTGGCTGAGTCAAACCTCTCTCCCTTTCTAACATCAACTTGTGCCTTTTTACAGCTGAACTTCATCGGACAGTATCCAGTGAGATACCTTGTGTCTACTAATCTCGATGGCAGTCCGGTTGTCGACGATAATTAGCTCTCAGACTTTCAATTGTCATTGCTACAGTTCACAAAACATCGTGTACTTTCACAGTCAGATCGGCATGAAACACGATTGATGAGACCAGCTCAAGACGTTGATTACCCGGTACGTACTGTTTGATGCGCTGACGAACAAAGTACTCTCTATGTTCTCCAAACAAACTTATACCTTGACCGCACCAAAGACAAAATCGGTGTGCCCGCTTTCTCTGCGTCTCTTGGTATCTGGTGAGCCATCTACTTCGTCAAGTTCTCGCTTGCCATTCTTCTTTGACCTGACAGGAGAGTTTGCCAACTCTGTGTCTCTTTCATGATCAGTCTGCACTGCTGAAGGAACAGTTGGGAAGGGAGTGAGTCGATCGGAGATATCGCCCCACCACGCGTCGCCATATTTTCTGTACCACTCGACTGTGGTGTGGAGGCCTTCTTTGAAAGGTGTCTTCTGCTGCCATCCCAATTGCTTCAGCTTCGAGCCGTCGACAGCATAACGATGATCGTTGAAGGGACGGTCTTCGCAATGAACCACATGCTGGTACACTTCGTCTTTTGTCTCGTTGGAGAAGCCAAATTCTCCTAACAGCATAGAGCAGAGCGTAAAGTTGGAGATCTCATCCGAGAAGCCAACATTGTAGATATGACCGACCTGACCTTTGTGGAGAATGGTATCGAATGCGTCAGCTGCATCACCAGCGTAGAGGTATCTTCTTGTGTGTGTTCCATCTCCATGCAGTGACAGTTGCTCATTGCACTGTAGTAGCATAGAGAATTTAGGAATGACCTTTTCAGGGAATTGATGTGGTCCATACACATTGTTGCTGCGCACGACAATAGCCGGGACCTGGAAGCTCTTACGATATGCTTCAACGTACATCTCTGCAGCTGCTTTGGATGCTGCATAAGGATTTGTTGGGAGAAGGAGCGCATCTTCTAACAGGTCTTTCCCGTCGTCCTTGACTTCTCCGTACACCTACCTCATCGGTTGACACGTGGATGAACTTTTGGACTCCGTGCGATTTGACACACTCGAGGAGGACATGCGTACCGACGACATTGGTGCTCGTGAAATCGTTGGAGTTGCCAAAAGAGAGATCAACGTGTGTTTGGGCGGCAAAATGCATGACTGTGTCGATATTGTGTTTTCGCAAGCAGTCCATCACATCTTCGTGTTTGGTGATGTCGCCTTTGTAGAAGGTAAAGTTTGACTCTTGATCCAACTGCGCTGTGTTATTGAGTGTTGCGCAGTAGTCCAATTTATCAAACGAGATGATATTGTAATGGCCGTGATAAGTTTTGGTGAGGTGTCGTACAACCCATGATGCGCTACGAAAATCAGTATAGTCCAATTGAATATGCGGAGATACCTACATGAATCCAGCACCACCCGTGATCATGACATTGTTGATCTCGGATTGCGGCTCAAACCGAGTTGATCCCAGGAGAAAGGGAGCATCTTCCCAGATAGGAGCATGATTCTCGGACGCTGGAACATGGTCAGCCGGCACGTTTTTGCAATTATGATTCAACGCACTCTCTGATGGAATTGAGCAGGGCATATTGAACTAGAGCAGTCGCATAACGACAAAGAGTCTGGACAAGCAGACATCTTGATATGAATGATTAAGAGTATAGCACTCCTTGCATAGTAAAAGATTCAAGGAATTCATCGTACATTGATCGGTGTGGAAGGAATCTCTTCTGTGAACACACCCAAGCCTGCGAGGCATGGAAGCCAGCACAGGTGAGTTCGCATGACAAAGGCCAGTGTGAACGGCTTTTCTGAGAGAACGGGTGGTCAGGATACTGCACCGAAGCTATAGGAGACCGTTCGTTGCGACCATCGTTCATGAAGCCAAGAATAGGAGATCGAATTGAGACAAAGGTGAAAACGGGAAACGGCAAGACAGCAGCCTAAACATGGTCGTCGTAATCCTGGTGACGTTTTACAGAAGGTAGGAACGATGGACTCGGTCATTTGAGCCGTAGTTTGGGAGCCTGTGGTCTGTGCTCAACGAACCCCCTAACCTCCACAGAGTCCCCCTGCTCTCCGCGGATACCGCCGCTCTCTACCCCTTTGCACATGTCTGACACTTCTGTCTTGATTTGCGAGGAATCCTATGCAACTGGATTCCATAAGCCATCGGTCCTGTACTTTGTAATTTCCTTCTGTAGGTACCAAATATGCCGCAATGGATAACGTCCTCGTATCGGGATGCCCATGGCGTTTTTGGGATTGCATTCAAAAAGTAGCTGTATCCTCATGCGAATCGATTTTGTGAGAAATTCACTATACCATGGCTACCACACACGACACACAGGCCGAGGCCATCAAGATCGAGGACCCTACATTTATCAAACGACACAATGACATTGAGCTGGGCAATCAGGAAACAGATGAGCTGCTGGATGAGAAGGAACACCTTGACGAAGAGGGCAGGGACGAGCCTCCTCCGGCAAAAAGACCATCGAAGCTGCTGATCTGGATTGCAATCAACATCATCGCCACAACCGCCATTGTCTTTATCAACAAGTCCATCTTCGACGACCCTTCCTTCCGTGGCGCTCAGGTCTCCTTCGCAACTTTCCACTTCCTCGTCACGTTCGCAACTCTACACACTGTCTCTTCGTCACGATTTGGCTTCTTCGAACGCAAACGAGCAGCACTTCGAGATATTCTTCCGTTGGCTGCAGCAATGTGCTTGAACGTCATTCTCCCGAACCTGTCTCTCGCCTACTCATCCATCACCTTCTACCAAACCGCCAGAGTCTTACTGACACCCATCACTGCATTTTTGAACTATGCTCTCTACAAGAAGACTATTCCAAGACAAGCCGTATGTGCTCTATTCCCAGTATGCGCTGGCGTGGCCATGGTGACATACTTTGACGTCAGACCCGGAGCCACGAGCAAAGGGACAAGCTTCTATGGTGTGGTGTTCGCCCTGAGTGGTGTCCTCATGAGCGGTATCTATACCTGTTGGATTGGCCATTACCACCAGAAGCTTCAGATGACAAGCTTGCAACTACTCCACAACCAGTCACTGCTCGGAGGCATGTTGCTTATCTACCTCATACCATTCGTAGACACCTTGCCAGTCTTCAGCGAAGTACCTCTTCACCGATGGCTTATGATCATGATGGTAAGTCTCCAGTATGATACTCCTGATTTCACAAGCTAATGACCGAGACAGAGCGGTCTATGCGCATGTCTCCTCAACCTCTCTCAATTCGCAATCATTGCTGGAGCAGGCCCGGTAGCCAGCACAGTGGTAGGTCACTCCAAGACCGTCACTATCGTGACTCTGGGTTGGATCTGGATGGGTGGTGTCGTCAGTGGCTACAGTATCCTCGGTGTCGTGATAGCAATGGCTGGTATCATATTCTACACAACGGCAACGAACATGTACAGGAAATGAGAAGACCTGGGCTAGAGCTCTGCTTACTACACGACTGATATGTGCATATCTACGATTCAACATTGGTCAACAGGATTGTTATGCAGTCATGTGAGGCTGTTTTGCCACTGCTGCTTCGAAAATGAGCATCTTCTCATGTTAAATCATTCGATGCCATCGATTTCACGCTCAGTGTGAAGCAGTCACCTGGTGCAGTGCGACTGCTACCAGTGTTCTAAAATGCAACGTATCGTGAGCCCTGCTTCCGGCCTCTTCCTTCCTCAAATTCATTCTCAATGCGAACTACCTACCCTTTCCATGTCAATGTGCTGACTTGTATTCCCGATGCCGATTACAGTGCCTCTTGTGACATTATAATCTCTATTTGTATTTCTCAAGTGCAGGCTACTCTGCTATCGCAAGCGAGAGTCGCGATATCGATCGAAAGTCTTTTCTTGCATCTAGAAAAAAAAATATGAACCAATAGACATGGCGCAGAACGAATACCACCCTCTCAGACATGTCACAACGAGGCACAATGATGGAAAAACGAAACTCGAATGATAAGGAAAGATCTGTGATACCGCTAACCCACAAAAAGAAGACACCACTGCAATGCAAAATCTAAAAGTACAAAATGTTCAACGAACAAGAGCAATTACCATCAGTCTTGTCCTCTACCACCGTCTACTGCACTTCCATCACCTCAGCAGCTTCTGCCATGACTGCTTCACCTTCATCCAACACTTCCATAACACGACGCAGTCCTTCACACATCTCATCGGCATGCGCAACAAGCAACAGTTTCTCAGCATTGGCCTCAAGACCAAGATAAGTAGGAGGCTCACGCTCAGGAAGCCCCTTGATCCATGCTTCAAAGTCTCTCTTCGTAGTACCGTTAGGCACGGTAAGACCCTGCTGAAGAGCAAAGTTTTCTTCAAAGGCGGCGGGAGTGAGTACAGAGGATACCAATTGAGACAGGACTGAAAAGTCAGAGGCACTGTCGATCTTGCCGCCGTAAGTTTCTGTCACCATGATACGTAACAAAGACCAAGGGATGGAGTTGGGTGCGATGTTGGAGCGGTTGCCGGCGACAGTGGTCAACCATGTATCGATGATGAAAATCGAGCACTCAAAGTCGCTGTCGTTGAACTCCCAGAAACCACTCCAACCAAGACGAGGAGCATATCTAAGACGCTCTTGAACCACAGCATGCAAGAAGGCGAGCAGGAAGTATACTCGGGCCTTCTCCACAGGCTGTTGAGATCCGGCTTCCTTGAGCGAAGCCATTGAATCGCGCATGTTGGCTCTAATACCGGCAGGCTGTTCGTAACTCAACACTCTTGATGCTCTCAGCAGGTTGACAGGAATCTTAGGAGAGCTCTCCATTGACAGGAAGAGCCTGAAATCAGGGTGAGGCTTGAGACTATCGATTCTCTTCTCCAGGTTTTGTAGCCAGTGAGCAGCCAAATGCACGTTCTTCACCATAACCCATGAGCCAGTTGCCGCAGCATTTGCAAGAGCGGCATCAGCGTTGGCTAGTGACTCATTGGAACCCATAGCGACGTTTGCACAACGAGAAGCGGTGCGCTCCACAAGTTGATCGACCTTGTAACTTGCATCGAAGCCAGGTGACGAGGAAAGTGCGATGGGTGTATGAGCTGTGACTTCCTTGACGATACGACTGAGATCATCGCTGACGTCGAGCATAGCTGCACCAAAG
>SWBH01000645.1:0-10216 GCA_024195465.1 Aureobasidium sp. EXF-8845
GACCACGTTGGGGGACGACTGCGAAGCAGTCAGATAACTTTGTCCTATAGTGTCTATGTATCGTTCTTCACCTCTACTGCCTCGATCGGCGTCCACTTGACCCAATCTCTCGTATCTCCACGCGATCTTCATCTTCTTCTCGTCGCTCTTTGCTTGTTTCTGAGCCTCTGCAGCCTCGGCGTCTCCTACAAGGCCTGGCAGGTCTTTTATCCATTGCTCGCCGGCACCTACAAGATGTACAGTGTGGCTTTGAATGATGCCTTCAGCAGCATAGTATCGCAACAGGGCGCCAGCAAAGTCTGTAGTTCCACTCTCTTCCACAAGCAATGATGAGCCGAGAGCCAGTCCAGCATGGCCTCCGAGCAGACTGTCAAGCGAGTAAGCTCCAGTTGATGTTGTTGGCTGTCCAGTCAATGGCGATGGACGAATGCCTGAGGCCGTCGGTGTCGGTGTGGTATCTGTCTCTACACGACCATCTGCTGAGGGAGATGCGACCGGAGATCTCTGGATACCGATGCTACGCTTGCGGAAAGACATGTTTGTCAGTGACGTGAATTGGTGGTGTGCATGGCCTCCATGAGAGATGTGAGACCGACCCAAGATTTCTTGCTCGGCCCGAAGTCTGGGGCTTATCTGTTATCGTTCGGCCTTCTCGTCCGACAGCACCTTTCAAGACTCTATAATCACTACCACACGTCCTTCTCAACACCATCTGGTATCTTGACCTCCTCAAGTGTCGACAATCCATCACTATGTCTCCACATATCATTGTCTTGTCCAGGTTTTGTCCTGCATTTGACCTGCGCGTCTCTCCTTCGTTTCCTGTAGGCCTTTCAACCGGTGAAAACTCTTAAGTCCGCATGATGGCAGTGGCTGCATCGCCTTCCTCTTTGGGGGCGACCCCGTTAAGCTTCAATCCAAGCATGTCAAATTCCGACGAGCCCCCTTGACCGTATGGCGCAGAACTCTGCCACCTTGTCAGTGTCGCCGGCACTTACCTCAATTGCTGACACAAGTGGAGGCGATGCACCTGTATGCTGACGGATGTGCGAGCCCCGGCGCCGCTAAGCTTCAACGGACATGTGCGTGACATCTCCGCCACAGAGGTCAAAACCAAAGAACCAAAGTCGTTGCGTTGTCACGGGCTCGGTTTCGCGAGTTTTGCTCTCCTGGCCAATCATCTCCTTGCGGTTTCTAACGGAACCTGTTGGTCCCTGATTGCCACCAGCGAGCCGAGGGACAATCTGGGGTGATCATCCTTGAACAACACCCTTTCGTCCTCCGCCTCCGCGTTCGCGTGGTAAGTCTGAGCTGAAGCGTTGCACTCTATGGGTGATCAGCATCTTCATCCACATTTACTTCGGATGACCAGCGGTGTTTCGGCCGCAAGTCATGTCTACGGCCTTTAGATTCTGCGAGATGCCTCGGTGGTTGCCTCTCTTGCAAGATATAAAAGAGTCTGAGTAACACCTCCAGATGATCATCGCATCCTCCAAGACATCTCTTTCACATATATCATGAAGACTGTACAAATCACATCTGTTTTGGCTCTTGCCTACGCAGGCTTGACTGCCGCATACCCCAGCATCCTCGCCGAGCTCGAGTCACAAAAGAGAGCATCAGGTGGCTTGAAGAAGAGACTCCTTAGTGTCTTCGATGCTGCTTCTCAAAAGGTTGATGTCTCTGGCTCCCATGCCTTTAACCCTCCCGGCAGTGGTGACCAGCGCGGACCTTGCCCCGGTCTAAATGCCCTTGCGAAGTCAGATCAATTCCATCATCCTTATAAACACATGAAAAGTTGCTAATTTCGACTATAGTCACGGCTATCTTCCTCACAACGGTGTTGCCACTATCGATCAATTCATCACTTCCACAAACAAGGTCTTCGGTATGGGAATCGATATGGCTACCATCCTTGCTGTCTACGGAGCTGCAATCGACGGAAACCTAGTTTCCTGGAGCATTGGCGGCCCTACACCAAATGTACCTAGCCTCAACCTTCTTGGACAGCCCCAAGGTATCAGCGGTTCTCACAACAAGTACGAGAACGACGCATCACCCACAAGAGGCGATCTTTACATTGACGGCCAAGATTATCTTTTGAAGATGGAGAACTTCCAAGCCCTTTACGACGCCGGCAAGGCAGAAGACAACTACGACATCCCACTCTTGACCGCCAGAAGAGCTGCTCGTTTCCAACAAAACATTGATCAAAACCCCTACTTCTTCAATGCTCCCTTCTCTGGCGTGGTTGCCCAACCTGCAGCGTGGGCTTTCATCTACCGTTTCATGGGCAACAAGTCCGCCGAGTACCCTGCCGGAAAGCTTAACGGCGAGATTCTCAAGTCTTTCTTCGCCATCACTGGTGACGACGGCAACTTCAAGTACACCCCTGGCTGGGAGCGCATCCCCGAGAACTTCTACACTCGCAACCAGCTTGATCCTTACGACGTTGCATTCCTCGTCATCGACCAAAATGTCATGGCAGCTCAGCACTCTGAATTCCTCAGCATCGGTGGCAACACTGGCACAACCAACAGCTTTACTGGCGTCGACCCCGCAGAACTTACCGGTGGTGTCTTCAATGTAGGAACGCTTCTTGAAGGCGACAACCTCATGTGTTACGGATTGCAGCTCGCCGTCCAAGGACTTCCTGACATTCTCTCTGGAGTCGTTACCGACCTTGCTGGTGCAGTCAACCAAGTCACCAACGCGTTCAACCCTGCTATCGCAAAGCTTGGCTGCCCTAAGCTCACCAAGATCAACAAGGATCAGTTCCAGAAGTACCCTGGTTACACCCAGCTCAAGGCTGATGGCACTTACTAAGGGAGTGTACGGAGAATGAGAATGAGATTGAGAATGAAAACATTATGACTATATGATATCCTAGATTAGTAACAATAATAAGAATCACCTTCTACCACTTAAACTTGATCTTTCACTGTCCTTGAAATTTTACCAGTAAATGAACACTTGGAAACCATTAGTAGAGTTGAACAAAAGCCTGTCCATACCAACATGCAATTTGAAGGGGTATACGACGATTCAATGCACGAGGATAGAAATTCGATTTGTCAACGCAAGCCAAAATTTTGGCAAGATCTCAATGACTTCTGTGAATATCGCGCCCTGAGTATCTGTATATAAGAAGGGATTCCAATGATTCAATGCACGAGCCCAAAATTCGGATCCATTGATTGGAAACCCAAGCCGACAATGAGATGTCAACAATTACTGCAAACGTCGTATTCCGGGTACGTGAAAGAATGACTCTTTACTTCAGCGCATCTTGCTCTGCTGGTGTATGAGAATGCGTTGACATCACAAATGTGATGGAATTGGGCACGCGAAACTTGAAACTGTATGAACAAGTTCTATAATATGCGCTATCATAGCTCGGGCTCGGGCTCAATTATCTTCTTACAATGTAGATGGATATGGTGACGGGATGTAAGTGTTGAAAGAATGCACGAAAGCAGGAGTCTAGACCATCGATACAATACCAGAGCTCAAAGTAAGACCTCAAGAAGTACTGCAAGCGTCGCGTTCCAGGTACTTGGAAGGTAGTATCCCCTACTCTGAGGTAGTGTTCTGCCCTGCTGACATGTAGATACGCACTAACATCACGAATGTAATGGAAATCGACACGCGAAGGATCGAGTTCCTTGAGTTCCGTGAACAAGTATATCGATACACGCGCCTCGGGCTCAGTCGGGTTCAACCTTCTTCATGTTGCAAACACCCTTGGTGTTCAAGTATATATGTTGGAAGAATGCACGAGGACAATGGAATCGAGCATGTCAAAGTAAGACAGACGACCACCGGTGAAGTTGTAGCAATGGTTGCAAACATCGTGCCTCCGGTACTTGTGAGCAAGTCCTTTCTGCTCTGTCGAGTAGAATCGTTCTGAAGGTGATCAAATTTCATGCTGTCAAGCCGTGTAGAAGCTAGAAAGTGTGCTCGGACAGTGGAGGACGAAAGAAAGATAAAGATTCCAGAGATATCTGTCATGTCATTGGCAATTGGTATGACGTTGTCGATGTATCAAAGCCGTAGGAGTTTCGCATCTATCTCTAGTACCCGCCGTCCAGGTATAGCGTCCTGCAGTTTGATGATTGGCGTGATTGCTGGTACGACAAAGGGAGATCACCCAGAGGAAGAGGAAACATCTCCAGTCTAGGACAATACTCATCTCATACCGTTAGCTTGATTCATGGAGTCTTCAATGATTGTCCAGAGCTGGTCTGACGATCTGCTACAGTGCTTTTTCCTCTTGGGGTACTTGTTGAGGATATTTGTGTCTGATGAGTCCACTCTTTGCTTCCTCTGGCTTTGTGAGGCTAAGTGCTCTATACTTGTCTGTTGCTTCATCCACTGAATTGGTTGTTGTGATTATCGAAGTTGGCAGTGTTCAGAGGAGGGAATGCTCTGAGTCTGTCTCCTGGTTGATCCCGTCTGCTGAGGTCTGCTATGTATTCTGATCATACTGTTTTGTCACCAGTCTTGTCCCATGTTCGTGAGCTTCTTGACAGTGCTTTGCCATAGCCAGTCATATGGAGGTAAGGAAAAAAGAACAAACACCACTCTCGAGAGTGAGAGGAAGATCGAAGTGATGACCTCTGCGAAATCCTGATCGCCGTACCGTGAACGAGGCCAGAGAAGACACATGAATGTATCTGGATTGAAGTAGACCAGAACTTGTAGGAACCTGTGCTGTCAGTTACCGATCTTGAAAGCAATTTAGACAATGGCCAGCTCGAGCAAGTCACCTGACAGCGATACATGCTGGTGAAGCAAGGGATGCCCTCACGTCTGGGTCACATGTCTACAGGTAAGGGTCACGTGAGATGCTCTTGGGTAAGGTGAAAGTGGTATACAGATACTCGAGGTGTAGCAAAGGGTCAGAATTGTGTTGTAAGAACCCGGGGTAGTAGTGTCATTGACTCTTGGCCAGTCCTTGGGTTCGTCAGTCCGTGTTGTGAGGTCCAGGATCAGCGCGCCGCCTGTGATTTGATCAGTGTCCAGTGCATATCCAGAGCCATCAGCGCATTAGCTCTATAGACATCGCTGCCTTCTCCCTTCGGTAAGATCATCCGGGTGTCCCTACCTGATGTTATAGGCATCTATAGCTGCTGGATAGAGACTCACGTTCCTGCTGACACCCTCGAAGAACCACAATCTCTCGCCGCTATATAGATTCAAGCCTGCGCATATCAAAGCAGTTGATCATACACCTCTGTAAGTCACTGAAATATCTCTCTGCGCGCGCTGCCTAGAGGTAGCGATATTGATTCTAGCTTACACGGTCCCATTCACAGATCATAGGCCCTCCTGCCCATCGCCATCACCACTATAATGGCCACTGAACTTGACTTCTGCCGCCATTTCTGGGACAAATTTGATGCATTCTGGAACAAGGGCAAGGCCCCATACCTTGAGCCCTTCCGTCAGCCGGTCGATGAAGTCCGTGACAACGCTCCCGATTATTACACCACGATTAGGGCACCTATGGATCTCAGTCTGATGGATGTTAAGCTCAGACGTGGCCTCTATGCCGACGTCCACACCTTTAAGGCTGACTTCGAACGTATGATGGTCAACTGCCGCCGCTACAACGTCAAAGACCCTGCCTTCATTAGAACATATGCAGACCGTTTTGAGAGAGACTTCGAATGGGAGTTCAAGGAGATGAACAAGTGGATGACCACAAAGCGTCGTGAGCTTAGAGCTCCCACTGCTGCCGTCACTACTGCCGCCCCTAACGCTCCTATCACTGCTGCCACTACCGCTACTGCTCCTACCTCGGCTCCTATTACCGTATCTGCTCCTACTGCCGCCCCCGTTCCTAGTGTCAGTAGCTCTGACAGTGAAAGGTATGTTCTACGACCTAGAATCTCAGAGACTGCACTAAGTATGCGTTTTATGCTAACAAACCACAGTCCTTCCTCTGTTAGAGGTTCGGCCAGCAATGCTGAGCCAGAGAGGTAAATCCTTCCATCTTCTACACTGCTCTCACTGGATGCAATCTCATGAAACAAACTATTGCGCCTCTTGATACTGACGACTCTACGTGTACAGGCTCTCGGGAACCTCTCCCAGCCCCTCCCTCGGCTCGCCCTCCGCCTCCAACTTCGCCTCCTCTTCCAAAAGAGGCCGTCAACTTGCAGAGGAGGAAGTCGACGACGACGAAACTCCCAAGAGAACTCGCGCCAACGGCCCCTCCGAGGACGCAGTTGGCGATGTCCTGCGTTCCCTGCGCGCCATCATGGCCCAGGAGATCACCACCGTCGCCGCCGAGAAGGAGGCCGAGATGGCAGTCACCAGTCGTGCCCTCTGGGTGAAGATCTGGGGACCTGACCGTCTTCGCGTCTCACAAGAGATGTGGAGAGGCAAGTGCTTCTCCAAGATCACCTGTGAAGAGTGGCCACGTTCTGTGGCTGCCATCAGAGCTGAGGTCTCGCAGGCCTTCGTCGAGACCTGCAGAGAGCAGTTGGTGCTCTTGAGGCAGGAGGAGGCTGCCCAAGAGGCTGCTTTCCTGCAGTCGTTGGAGTAAAGCAGAGCGTTTTGTCATTTTCGACAATAGATGAGTGAAGTTTTGCAGTTTCCTTGGTAGCCCCGAAGCAATAGAAATGGTTACCTGCCGAGTTCAACAAGAAGTATGCCGTCTCGTGAGTTCAATGCTGTGTGAGACATGAATCACAGTGTAAACGACATTGCATACGAGAAGATATCGATCTTGATTGCTGCCAATGTTGGAACTACTTGTTTGCTTCTTTAGAAATTCGCAGCAATGAGGACACTGGGATAAAAGCACAAAAGTAGTCAGATGTATCATGCTGTCCAAAGAAGACAACAAATTCAGTCTGAATCTAGAGCGAAAGGCGTCTGTCTCCTTGGACCCAACCTCTCTATGCATGCAATTTTGCCTTTTGATAACACCTTGCTGCTGCTGATATGTTCGCAGCAGCAATCCAGATAGCGCGAACAAACAGTCCCTTCTCCCATCATGTCTCTCCTCTCACAGAGCCACAGACAGGCTTGAGCTATCTAAATACACAGTTCTTTGTAGACATAATGTAGTGTCCACTGAAAATTGCAAAACTTGAGACTTTCTCTGGACTCACCATTGGTCTGGTAACATCTGTGCCTTTTAATAGTGGAATAAGTGAGATATACACACTTGAGATAGTCATGCATAGCCACATACATTCTCTCCTGAAGCGATGGTGATTCGAAAGTAGTCCATAGGAATGCAGAAAGGATGCAGAATCACGGTCACGTCCACTGAGAGCCATCAGAATGTGCTATCTCTCTGGACACTTCATATCCTACAGAAGTAGCAGGCATTTTGATCGCTGTAACACGATATACTTGCAAGTTCGAGAAAGCCAGTTATTGGCTCTCTAAGAAGCAGTTAGGCAGCTTAGAAGGCTATCAAAATGCAAGATACTAACAAAGACTAGATGTATGTCCACAGATGTGGAAGGTTTGAAATCTATCAAAATGCAGGATAGTATCAGACATCACATATGTGTCCACTGAGAGCCTACAAAACAGTCTCTTTCTCTGGACAGTTCTCTACCTCCAAAACTATTGTGCATTTCCATGCCGGTATACTGAGAGCTTTGCTCGTGCAGAGATAATGTAGGCTTCAGCTCCTCAACGATACTCTCGACGGTTCTCCCAACAATCCTGATGCTTTCGACGTGAGGCTATCGAGACTCACGAAAGATCACTATGCCAGCTCACTTTATCTGAGCGCGCTCACTTGTTCAACTCACTCGAACGACTGCTGCCTCACTTGTAACCCCTATTTCATTCTCTTTCTCGTTCAGGACACTCTCTCTTCTTTCAACAACATCAACGACGAGACCGGTAAGCAATCAGTGTATTCTCTTCATACTTGATCGATCCAACGAGTGTTAACATATTAGCTGCCATCATGCCACCCAAGCAAGCCAAAGGCAAGGCTGCCAAGTCGCTCAACGACTCCGACTACCAGGAGTCTGAGCCTGAGCACGAGATGAGACCTCGTCTCACTCTCAAGTATGGCAAGAGTCTGCTCAACAAGAATCAGACTGTCGACCCGAAGCGCGCGCCCGCCGGTGCCCGAGACCTGTCTCCAGACCCAATCTACCAGAGACTTCTCTCGCCCGCCACCGACAAGAACACCACGGTCGGAAAGCAGCGTGTTGACGCAGGATCAACTCGTTCTTCTGAGTTTGATGGTCAAAGGCAAGCTCTACATGTGTATTCAAAACACTTTCAAGTCCATATTTGCTAATTAAATTCTCCAGCCCTCAAGACTTCTTCCACAACTACACAAAGAAACTCATCTGGGATGAGATCGACAAGCAGGCAGAAGATCTGGACTGGTCTGCTCAAAACAGCATCTTCGAAGAGCGTGCCCGTGTCTACGGCCATTTCCTTTTCACTGCTCCCCACCAATGGGAGAAGACCAAGAAGTTGTGGTTCAAGGAGGCCGTCAAGAGAGTTGGCGTAATGTCAGTGGCAGACATCGCAGACAACGGTATGGCCACTGAAGTCAAGGAAGCCATGATTGACACAATCAAGAAATCGTGCCAGCTTCAGGCTGTGGAGTTTGCTACCAGCTCTAGATCTCTCATCTCCAAGATCAGAGAGCAGGATTGAGACAAGCAGTACAAAGATACATGGGCAAAAAAAGAGGGTGCCTTGCTGAGAATGAGAGACAATGGAGGAGAGACTCATCAAACGGTATGAGACAGGCCATAAGAGATGCATGAAAATGGCCCCCAGAAGCAATACAATCAAAGAACGAGATTCAGAACGAGATTTGCTTGACTTTCTTTTTTAAAACCACCGGTCTGTAAGACGAAACGCACGAGGTTGAGTGTGTTTGTAATCTCTTTCGTCTCGACCATTTGAATAATGTGACCTTTCGTGCATCCTGTCCGTTCCAGATATTGGAAATATACTGGAAATATCAACCGTCAACAGTGACTTCTTACAGATATCTCGGGCCCATATCGCGAAACTCACGAGGTCGATGCCGTTCGAACTCCCTCTCGTTCGATCGGTGTGCAGAATGTGGACTTTCGTGCATGCTATCCTTTTCAAGAATGAGAAATTGATGTCAACCCGGCTTTGACTAGTTGCAATCCCACAAAGCCCACTTATCGTTCAATCGGCATCAAAATGCAGAATCTAATGTGTACAATGGGTTGTGTCCAAAGAGGGTACTTGCAAGTCTGACTCTCACTGGAAATATACTCAACGTTGGAATCAATTATGTATTATGATGAGCTATAAAGCATATGTTTTGTTTGGAGGAAGATAACATGTCAGGGGCAGAAATTAGTATGATAGATTCTCCAACAAGAGTATTAGTACTATTGCATGAGTAAAATGCAAGATAGTATGATTCTTTGTATGCATATCCAAAGAGAGACAATGAAATGCTCACTCTCACTGGATACATACTAGCCTTCCAAAAAGATCTTGCATCTTTTTATGGTGCTAACACATAGTTATTTTATTAGAGAGATGATATGTGCCCGAGATATGTTGAACAGCAAGCCTCAATGCCAGTTCTCCGATAGTTCAACACTAGTATTGAAACACTCGTCAAAGTGCAAAGCATAATCTCTTTCTATATGGATATCCAGAGAGAGCCTAGGATAATATGGCTTTCAGTGGAACAGCTACAAACCAGCTCTCAATCTTGCACCTTGATAGTATCTACTTGAGTAGCCATTCTTAGAGGGATATGTGCGTGGGTCACGTTTTTTACCTGGTATTCTCGACGTCTTTTCCTCCTGGATTGCATGAAATATCATTGTCTGTGTCAGTAGTTAGAACATCCAAGTAAAAGGGGTGGCGGCTTGCGTCTCTCGTCCCAATCTGGCGGCGACATCATCATCCTGGGTGGGCTTTTTCCTCTGCGTACGCAAACGCAAACGCAAACGCATTCCTTTCTGCCTCCAAGATATCAGAACAGCAAACATCAGAAGTCATTACCATGACCACTCAAAAGACTACAATGAGAATGGAGCAAGCAGACTTCCTTGTCTGTCAGCATATTCTCGATGAGTTCAAGCGCCCAAAGCATCGCAAGTACGTGCGCTCTTTTATCGAACCTGTCAACATCGTGGCCGTTCCTACCTATCTCAATGTCATCAGACAGCCAATGGATCTGTCGACCATTGCTTTCAAGTTGGGAAAGGACATCTACGAC
>SWBH01000646.1:0-10203 GCA_024195465.1 Aureobasidium sp. EXF-8845
AACTTCGATGATGCCGAAGTATGCGGTCAAGCCGGTCATACCGAGAACACCAAGAGCATCGGTGGTACGGCCGTTGGAAGGCAGGTCAACACGTTCGAGGGTCTTTTCGTCGACAACAGCAAGTTCAGTCCAGCCAACAAATCCAGTAGCGAGTGTGCCGACAGGGAACTTTTCAGACTTGGATGCTTCGACAGTACCGATGGCGACTCCACGCATGATCTCGCCAATCTGTACCGGAGGAACGTATGACCTTGTGTCTTGGAAATAAAGTCAGTCACGAGACACGATGAAACTCTTTGGTAAATCCATGCTTACCGTTGAGCCATCCTCTCATAGCAGGATCCAGACTGAGATATAGAGAACGGAAGATGACTTGACCATCCTTGAGATCGGACTCCTTGGGTGCGGCATTCGATCTGACCTCAAAGGTCTCTCCAGCGACAATTTCGCTCTTGGGACGAGCAGCAAGATGTACTGATTGATATTGCGACGACATGATGTATGTGTGTGATGGATATGTGAATACAACCTTCTTTCTCGAATGGATTCTGTCGAGATATAAAAGTATCAGTGAGATGCGAAACGTGGGGAGAGCTTCCGATTCGTGAAGGGGGCCGAGGCCGAGACTCGCCTAGGCTTACTCTTGCGAGTAACATTTAGCGAAATTCTCGTTTACGGGCAAACTCTGTCAGTAATATTAAGCGAATGCCACCTCAATATCCATTGAACTGGTGAGGTACTCTGTACTCCAGCGGTGTGCTGGATCAGCTGCACTCAAGCACGTTGGGTGCGACAGTATTGGCGTATGTGTTCACTCCTCCGGAGACGCCGAACAGAGTGACTGCTTACAATATGACTTATGGAAATACTGCTTTGACGTTCTGCCCTACTTACGTTTTTACGCTGGATAGTCTGTAATCGAGAAGCGCTCGTGTGACAAAACATCAAGCCTAGCTAGTGCACAGAGAGAACGATCGAAACTCTTACCTTGAGCGATCGAATACATTATACTGCTCGTCAGGTGGGCGCAAGCGTTCTTCCACATGGCTGCGTACTTGGTGTCTAGGCAGAGATGCACGGCGGTCTTGATCCCCGTTTTGAAGACGTTTACAGTCGGCACGACGACGCTCGTTAGGATGGACCAGTGCAGGCCACAACGGCTTGTATAAATGCGCCGCAGTGATCACCTGATGCTGAACAGTGAGTCGACAGCAAATGAGTCTTGAAGTCGAACAGGTCGATGTCCCGATGGAAGGCACACTGAGCAGGTGTTCGAAGAACTGTGCATTGATGCATAGTCGGCGTGAGTGGGTGCTTGCTCATTGAGCAGCTAGCACGCCGAAGTATGATTACTTCAAGTATCCTACTGTAAGCTCAAGTCAGTCAAAGGTTGGGGACAGTTGTTGGCTCAGATGCCTGTGTGTTGGCGATTGCTCAGAAAAAGGCAATGTCTTCATGAGGAACCACTAGCCTGACATCATACTCGTCCGACGAATTAGTGTCAAGAATTGGAGAAAGCAAGTCGGGGCCTACTCGGAACGTGGACGCTCCATAGTTGAAGAGCGAGACAGTTGTGGCATGGGCTGGTGACGCCGAGGCGTTTGTCGTCTGTAGGCAGCGGACATAGATGGTGGTGGTCGCATTGGAAAATCGACTGTCATGGTGCCGTGAAATGAGGACTATGCCCTAACGCAGTGAGCCTGGACGTCGACGTCTTCTAGAGCCCATGAGAAGGCAACCCCTCTGATGGTTGTCGTCTGTCTCTTTACCGTTCTTGTCATCATGCCATGTCATTACTGATGAAAAGGTTGCACGCGTACCAATAGCGTCAAGAATTGCAACAGATACAACAGCCGTAGACGAAAAGTAGAGTCGGCCTGAGATGAATGTTGAATCGCGGCAGAAGCTGGTTGGGAAAGGCTCGACTTGGTCGACAAGTGACATGCGCATGAAGCTCATCTTATTGATCTGCAGCCAAAATAGACATTTCCTTCTGGTCATCACGGACAATCACAATTAATCGGTGACCTTTCTGGAAGGTCTGGAGCAAAACAAACAACACCCAAGCAAGCGAAGGCCTCGATGAAGTCATGCAATCTCGAATCCATCCGGACACCCGTTTGGCAGGTCGCACGGAGGACGGTGCAAGCAGTTTGAAGGCGCAGCGGCGGGCGCGAGATTTGGCCAATCTGTGGTTGCTCCCCGGACTTTCTGAGTCGAGTGTTTTCGCAACAGGCCTCACAACAATTTCAACGCAGCCAATCCGCTGGGATGCCGTTGACAGTGAGCTGACGATCGCATACGGCGAAAAGTTAGCTCGAGGTACGCGGCGTCAACGCCTCAGCAACGCCACAACCTGCTTGAGCCGGCTCTTGTCTTAGGACGATACGCGGACCAGTGCAACGTACAACAAGAAACGAAGCGACATGTATGTGTAATGACTTGGACCAACAGACAGGGTGCAGGACCATGTCTTGATATGAAGGACTACCAGGCAATATTCATGTTGCACATGATTGATTGGGATCTCAGGAGAAGGCGAGCGGCCTTGTCTCGTTCGGTTGATTCGCGGGTTGATGTGGGTATTGGCTTTCATCTTACTATGTTTGGCATACGCTTGCCTGGTTGTGCGCAAGTCTACGGAGCGGATCCTTCCACTGGTCGTCGCAGACTCCAACTGACACACCGGCGCCGGATGGTGGCGCAGATCAGGGCGAGTACACGCAGGTACAAAACTTAGACGTCGCCGTGTGTTTTAAGACGTACATCTTTTTTCTTATCCACCTTCGAATCTACAATCCACTGTCACTCTTTCCTTTGGGTTTATCTTCGACACTCACATTCATTATATTTCTCTCTTCTTAGGATAATCCACATATCAAGATGCGTTCTTCCTTCTACGCTCTTGCCGGCAGCGCTGCCTCGGCCATGGCCGCTTCCCGTGGTTTCAACTACGGCTCTCAGGGCAACAACATCGACACTTTCACAAACCAGTTCGAGTCTGCTCAGGCCATCACCGACTACGCCTCTGCCCGTCTATACACCATGATCCAGGATGGCACTGCCAACACTGTCATCTCTGCCATCCCCGCCGCCATCAAGACCAACACCACCCTTCTTCTCGGTCTGTGGGCTTCGTCCAACCAGGAGACTTTCAACAACGAGCTTTCTGCTCTCAAGACTGCCATCAGCCAGTTCGGCTCCCAGGGTCTTGCCGACCTGACCGTCGGTATCTCCGTCGGTTCCGAGGATCTTTACCGCATCTCTGAGACTGGTATCAAGCAAAAGAGTGGTTACGGCCAGACTGCCGACGTCCTCGTCGACTACATCGGTCAGGTACGTGAGGCCGTTAAGGGTACCGCCCTTGCAAATGTTCCCATCGGTCACGTCGACACATGGAACGCATTCACCAACGGATCTAACTCTGCCATCCTCGGCGCCGTTGATTTCCTCGGTCTTGACGAGTACCCCTTCTACCAGGATGGTGAGGGTAACTCGATCGACAACGCTTCTGACCTCTTCTGGAAGGCATACGACAAGGTTGAGGCTGTTGCTGGTGGCAAGCCCCTCTGGGTCACCGAGACCGGATGGCCCGTTAAGGGTGCCAACGAGGACGAGGCCGTTCCCAGCATTGAGAACGCCGCCAAGTTCTGGCAGGAGATCGCTTGCGAGCTTGAGGCTCGCTGCATCAACTTCTGGTGGTACATTCTGAACGACGATGGTGCTTCGCCCTCGTTCTCGGTTGCCAGCGGTATTGACGGTGCCAACACCAAGGCTCTTTACGACCTCAAGTGCCCCAACGCCTCTACCTGCGGCGCCAAGTCTCTCTCTGGTTCTTCCTCATCTTCTTCCTCCTCCGCTGCTGCTTCGTCTTCCGCTGCTGGTTCCAAGACTGCCTCATCCGCATCCGCTTCCTCCACCGATTCTGCCGCCCAGGGTGTCAAGGTTGCCGGCAACGGTACCGCCTCTGTCGAGCCCGTTGTTTACGTCACTGCTGTCACCACTTCGTACACTACCTACTGTCCCGCAGGTCAGGTTTTGACTTTGTCCGGAAAGGAGACCACTCTCACCACTCCTACCGCTTTCGTCACCACCCACGCTGTTTCCCAGACCATGACCACAAGCCAGACTGTTGTTCCCACCACTATTGTTAACGCCATCACCCGCTCTGTTACCTCTGCTGGCCAGGTTGTTCCCGTTACCAAGGAGATGACTCAGACCACCTATGCCCCTACCGCCCTTATCGCTGGCGCCATCCTTCCTTCAGGTGCCATTATTCCCTCGGGCGCCCCCGCAGCCTCTGGCTCTAACGGTGTCATTGTCGGTCCTTCCGGCACCACCCTTGCTTCCTCGTGGGCTGCCAGCCAGACCCCTGGATCCAAGGCCACTGCCAGCCCCTCCGCTTACAAGGGCGCTGGTGCCAAGGTCGGTGGTTCCGTCGCTCTTGCCCTCGGTGCTGTTGTCGCTCTTCTCTAAATCATCAGCATGATCTGAGCTGAGTGAAAAGCATCTTGTTTTTATTTTGTCACCATTTGCGAGCGATTTACAACAACCCACTTCTTTGTCTATCCTTTTCATAGTCTTCAAATAAGACTCTATACTTTTCTGGCTGTTTTTGCATAGTAGTGTAGAAAGCCAAATATCAAAAATCATTGAACCTACTTCGATATCTGTCTCTCTCCTCGTGACACCCATGGCATGATCTCACTATAAAAAGGCAAGGTACTTTCGCGAAAGTGATAGCGTCCAGTGAGAGCCCTAGATCGCTGTTGATTTCAGTGGACAACACGCAGTTGCGTGATCCCTTGCTTGTGCTATTAATGTTTGGAGAAAACTATGCATTTTTGCAGCTGTTTGTAGTAATATGGCGGCTCTTGAAATCGTTGAAAACAGTATCTCATGCGAACAGTGGACTGTTTGGACATCTGAGTTGAGACAGAAATGTTTCTTGAGATCGTATGTCGTCCACTGAGATCTGTCAAAATCGTGACTCTCTGTGGCCATCACTCGATCTCGGAAATCACTCTGCCTTTTGATAGTAGCTTCTAACACAACGCTCATGATTGGGATACTGACGAAATCTGAGATCGGGTGTAGTTGTTCGTTCCTCCAGCGGACATGGCAGGATCCCGCAGAAGTTTATGCATTTTGATCCATACATTCTTTCTCGGCTTGTATGAGAGACTCGATAAAGCCTTCGGGCAAACACGAAACTCATCGTCTTGAAAATACTCTACCGCCTCGAAGAATTTCTGGAACTCCCATTCCTCTTCTTCTTGCTTCCGTTCCCCCCACTCCCATAAGTGGTGGATCTCTTCTCCGGTTATCAAATAAATGTCTGACGCCCAGAAGACCAGTCGGAGAATCCACAAGGCTGTCCAGAATCTTGTTTCTGATGGCAACGCTCGTGATTGTCAGAGCATTGAAGGAGATCCAGTTACGATAAGCGACAAGCTTGACGTGTACGCCTTTTGGGTTGGTGATTTGGATATTGCAATCGATGACACTGTTTTCAAGTCTCAGACTGTGTAGGTGGTCTGCCATGGATGGGCCCAGTTTTGCATAATATCTAAGCGATTCGACTGCAGGATGTGACCCATGAATAGGTCTGTCAATTGCTTGTGGATATTCTCCCCTGTTGAATTTGAGCCGAGGGTTGATGGTCCGGAAGTATATGGCCAAGACTTCTCGGTGTATCTCTTTGCAGGTAAACATGAGGGCTACGGGCGGCAGTGTCAGAGATCCTCTGAGGTCCAGATCCCTCAACTCGGTGTAGTGTTGATTGGTGTTCTTAATGAGACAATTGTATATCTGATTGCGCAGCTCGCCTGGCAGGTCCAGAAAGGATATTGTCTGAGGCTTCCAATGTCTTAAAGTACCGATGAAGGTCGCAGAAAGAGTCTCATGGTCCATTCTAGGATAAGACGCTCGAACCGATTCTCCTCAGACCAGGGCAATGTTTACAGCGATGTAAGGGTAGAGAGAGACTTGTCACAGGACGAGAAGCAGCAAGGCAAGCAAAAGCCAGTGGTTCGGGATGAATATCCGTGATGGCTCTGGCAAACGTTGAGGGTTCATATTCGGATCTGGGAATCTATGGATTGACGAGTTTTCAAGGCGAGAAAATGATGCTGGCGCCTGAGACGCGTTGGATGCCTGAGTTCGAGACAATATATTGTTGCTAACACAATGGCTATTGAAGGCAACCAGGATGCTTTGTATCGCATCTTCCGCCGAGTCGAACCCTTGGAAGCTCCAGACCCCCGCATTCGATTGTGACGACGCGTCTCTTGGACTTTCCACCCTGAAGCAGCATCCAGACATTCTACTGTCCATCTTACCAGTACCTCATACAACAAGACAATAAACATGAAGATCATCGTCACAGGTTGCACAGGCTTGGTTGGCTCCGAGGTCGTGCGTGCGGCCATCAAACATCAATACATCAATCACATCTACGCCGTTACTCGCAAACCCCTCGACCCTGAGATTGCCGACCACCCAAAGGTCACTCAGATCATCCACGAAGACTTTGAGACATGGCCCGATCACTTGTTGAGACTGTTCGAACATGAAGGTGTCAGAGGCTGCATCTGGTAAGACTTCCTCGTCTTCTTACCTCCAACCCCCTTTCCACCGTCAACAGCACGACAAGACAAGATAAGAACAGAAGACTAACCATATCACCAACAGGTGCATCGGCGGCTGGGTCAACAAATTCCCCTCCCTGGAAGAAGCTCAACGCACCAACATCGCCCTCGCCCACACAGCCGCCGAAACCTTTGCCACAACCCTCTGCCCCTCCCCCACCGAAATCTCCCAATCAAAAAACAAACGCGGCATCGCCTTCCGCTTCATCTACATGTCCTGCGCCGGCGCAGAGCAAAACCCCTTTGCTTCCCTCTGGTGGAGCGCCGACAGCAGAAAAATGAAAGGAGCTGCTGAAAAGGGTCTGTTTGAACTTGCAGACTCTCGCAATCCAGGAAGTTTGGAGTGTTATGCATTGAGATTGGGAAAAGTGCTTCCTGGTGGGCACAGTGTGTATAACCTGACGACTATGGGTGTTAGTCAGAGTATTTCTGATGCTCATGTCGCAAAGTGTGCTATCAATACTGTGCTTGATGGTCGTACCAAGGAAGAGGGAGGAAGGATATTGGAGAATGTGGACTGTTTAGGTGATGATTGGGCCACTATCAACAGTCTGACTGTTTGATAAGAGAGAAGAGTAAAGACGAAACATGGAGGATACGCATATTCACGGTGGGAAGGTACAGGTCAGGGCGTTGTTCTTTGTCTCTGGAGTCATGGCTCGGGTGTTCTTTCTTTCCTCTTCTCCATTCTCTACTGTACACATTTCTTGTCTTTCTGCTGCTCTTGTATCTGCAGTCTTGTGCAATTTTCGCTGTGTTACCATTGTCTCTTGTCTCCTCGTGTATCATGTGCCATTCCCCATGCACTCTTTCTCTCTACGCTCTTTCTTGTTTCTTTCTTTTCGACCTCAAGGGAACAGAGACCAGATCGATCCCTCTCCTTGTTGTGTTGCGAGTTGATCAAACCTCACCATCATCCTCATCCTCAACTTTCTTCTTGACAGCAACAGTCTTCTTTTTCTTCACTGGCATGGTCTCTTCATCTTCATCCTCATCTCCCTCCTTATCGCCACCTTCAGCGTCACCACTGTCGTTGTCGTCGTCATCATCATCGGCGGCTCTCTTCTTGCCCTCTCCCTTTCCTTTGCCCTTGCCTATTCCCTTTGCAGCAGTAGCTCTAGCTTTCTTGACACCAGCACCAGCACCGGACTTCTTGACTGTAGTGGTGATAGTAGAGGAGGATGGGGCAGTGGACAGTTTCTTGAGTTGATCTTTCACAGCGCGGATGGTGGGTGTTTCGCCTAAATGTTCGGATGCTGTGTGGTTGCGGATGACTTGTTAGTTGAAGTTCCGAGTACGAAGAGATAGGACAAGGGATCAGTGGTAGGTTGTGGATCATAAGACGATAAGGAGAGGTGTAGATAGGACAAAGACGAAATGGGATGAGGTGGAAAAGGACACGAAAAGGATGTAGAAGGAGAAGGAGATGTAAGGACAGCATACGCCAATCAGCACGAATTGCCTCGATAATCTCATTGCTGATGGTGGTACCGAGAGCACCGAGTGCAGCTCCCAGAATGTAAACATTCTTTTCATTCTCCCACTTGACCATTCTTGCGGTGGTTTTTGTGTGATTTGTAGTGGAAGTGTAGGATGTCCAGAGAGAAGATCCAGGTGAGTTGTGTGATAAAAGAGTTTGAAGTCCAGGAGTGGGAAATCTGGATTCGTGTGTGTGTTTTATGTGTGGTGGAAGATTTTTTGTGTCCGAGAGTGAGAGTTCTGGATGAGAGGTGCAAGAGTGAGATCTAAACCAGGTGTGCAAAAGTGATCGAGAATTCGTGAGAGACTTTCAAGGTCTGGACACAAGATGATGAGAGTTCAATCTCTGGTGCGTGAGTGAAGAGGAGGAGTGTTGCGAAAGATGGTCAAGGAGCTTCGGTGTCCTCGTCTCTACTCGCGAGAGAAGTGCGTTAATAGGATACACACACCTTCGGAGGGGTTAGAGAGGTGCAATTGTGTGATCGAGTATGTAGTGAAGAGAAAAGAAGCACTCTGGTCTTGTTGTTGTCTGTTACAGAAAAAAACTTGTAAGCAGGAAGAGAACAACTATCGATCACTACAGTGCACTACCTCGCAAAGGAAATCTTTCACCGTCCTTCATTCTCCCTGATTCGAACTAAAGTAATCTCATGCCTGCACATCGCAACCAAAAACGCCATGCCATATGCAAAATCAAGCTCAAACCATTACTGTACTATATGTACTTCCGTCCCTTTAGCTACGTATCGCCCACCACCCAGTGCTCTTATTCTTCAACTCCATGTCATGCAACACAGCTCTCCCTCTTGATCTCCTTGCTGACCAACACGCCCCTATCTTCTTCATCGCTAGGTTGACGTCGATGATTGAAAATCGGTAATTCGTATTTCGTGCCCGGCTGCTCTACTCTACGTCTCGGGTGGAAGCGGCGGAAGAATGCAGTCAAAGGCTGTGTAGGATATGCAGGAGAGTTTGAGTAGTTGAAGTGGGAAGCGGTTGCAGGCGAAGTCGAGGCTCTTGAGCACGTAGCTCGAGAACCACTTTCCGTGTCAGTTCTCTATTCAACAGATTGTTTCCAGCATGGGAGACATACCTTTCTGTCGAGGCAATCCAAGAAGATTTCCTCCACAAAGATTTCTTGCTGTTGTTACTCGAGAGCCCTCCTCTGTTTGAAGACCCATGACTCTCCACCAACAGCACCGGAGACAATCTTCCCAACCCCACTTTAACCAACCACTCCCTATACATACCCTTAGCATCTTTGCCCATACCAAAGAAGAAGAAGATCAAGAAGCCACAGGCCAGATTAATCCATCGATCATAGAGGACAGTGGAGGGCAAAACCACAGACGTATTCCAAGTCTTTGGATCGTGGAGTTCGCGGAAGTTGAATGGATAGTTTTGGCGTGGGTAGTGGGTGGCGATGATCCAGATTTGGAGGGGTGTGATGCCGAGGATGAGAGTAGAGGCTGTGGCGAAGAGGCGGAAGAAGCGACTGCGTGTTGTATTGCTGCTGGCGAGGATGGTGTTGAAGGAGGACCGATATTTGTGGAGACGAATGATGACGAGGACTGTAAGAAGGGGTACATGGTTAGAAGCAGTTTGAGGACAGAAGGATGGCCGTGTCATCTTACCTGCGTAGCATAGAGCGATGGTATTGGCGACGATGGGAGGTAGGTAGATAAGCACGAAGCCCGTCCAGCCCATCAAGCTCACAGGCTGACAGCCCGAGACTCCGAGAAGAGCGAATCGATTTATCTGTACAATGTACTGCAGAATCATGGTCAGAAGAGGAAGGCCAACACACCAAGCCAGCTCAATAATTCTGTTCCATCTCTTCTGTGCTTTGGAAGGTCCAAGTGAGTTTTTGTCGACATTCAGTACTGCAGCCAAAGACCGCAACAAGCACAATATGGCAGCGTTAAGTCCCGCAGTACGAGCACCCAATAGTTTGATCTCGACATCGCAGAGACCTTGACCATCATACATGTTGCGCATGTCGATATATGGCCAGATGATGACATTGAGGACGCTCAAGAAGTTCATCAGCATGACCCAGAAGACCATACTGATA
>SWBH01000647.1:0-10201 GCA_024195465.1 Aureobasidium sp. EXF-8845
AGAGTCAACAAGCAACAAGCACGGTCTACCAGCCTCTACTGTCGCATCCTCAGACGTCCACGTATCTATAGAGGCCCAGCGATCTAACGACTTCCAAAGCACTGCAGCGCAATGTCTGATGAGCTAGAGCGTGTTTTCTCAAGTGCCGGTCTCATGGCCACCCCTTTACGAGGACGGTTATCAGCAAAGACAATAGGCCAGACGCAGTGTGTTAAGAGCTAGATCAAGACAGGCGTTATCGTTAACCTTGAGGGAACTTTTGGACGTCGAACTAGCATACCCCAAGAAATCTAAACTAAGACGATTACTAGCCGTTGCGTCCACTGGACCGTCCAGGGTCCGTCCAGTGTCTACTCTGCCAGACTCATTGGACTTCCACAAAAATCAAGCCATACCCCTATACAACAGTAATAACGCATACAAATATCCCAATGGTAGCGATATACCTTCCATACGGCGATTCATCAATGGTACAGAACACGTTCTAGCGGCACGGCCTTGGAGAATCATTGGGAACTGACTCTCGGCACCTCTTCGCGCTCGTCCCTACAGTAGGACATCTGGAACGCTGTTTTTGGAGTACAAGGTCTCAACGGCTATCCTCTGGAGCCCTGGAACAAAGTCACAGGAGAGATCTTCTACCCTGAAGCTGTAAACTACTGGAAGTCAATGGACCTGGTCTATCATATTGTGTCCCACTGGAGCACTTCCAAGCATCTAGGTGAAGTCTTACGTGATCGCATCCACATTTCCGTGGGTACATGGGATGATTACTTCCTGAACGAGGGTGTTGCTGAATTAAAGAACCGCGTTGAGGCGCTGGGTGGTTCAGGTTGGGCTGAGACATCCATCCTTCCGGAAAAGACCCATGGCGGTTTCTATGGTGGTATGGAAGTCTGGGACTATCTTGAGCTTGTCAGAAGATGGGTTGATGATCACGCTCCGGACGGACCGAAGCCACTCCATGCCAACTTGACTTCGACATTGGCACGCGGAAATATCTGGAAGGAAGTCATTGATCGCGGAGGTCACCAGGCTGCACTGGCACGACTAACTGACCCTGTCATCAAGATCACTGGAGATGTGGTGGGCAGTGTAGGCCGATGGGATCCGGGTATGAAGCTGGTTGCACGTTGGGTTATCAATAACAGACCGAGCGAAAAGCTTGGATGTACCCTGTTCAACGTAACGCAAGGTGATACCGTGCATTACAGGTCCCAAAGTGTCAAGCGCACTAGCCACAGAGATCAGATCCAGTTGTGGGTTACCGGACGTAAGATGGTCTACGTCGCGGAGACCAGAATGAGTAACAGAATTACCATCTAGATACATCATGTAGTTTCGCACACGTATAATAACATCAAGAGCAATTTTGAACCTTTTCACACCCTTATAGCTATCAGTAAACAGCAGCACATATGATACATAGGCGATGGCTCTTTTCGACTTGAATCTGTTAGGAACCTAGAAGCATGACCGACTCGTGGACTCCCTTAGTTGGCTTCGAAAGGAGAGTCGAGACTGACTGCGGAATGCTAAAGCAGGAATCAACCGAGCCCACGGGTACGTACAGAAAAATTGGATATCCGGAAGAATATCACAATTAGTATTCATCTCGAGCTTTATGTGAGACAAGCACTCGAATTACCGATTTGACGGTCCTCAAGGAGCATCGTAGCCTAGGTAGTGCTGCTAAAATCATACTAGATGAATTCTGGCATGCGAAAGTCAGAGTGAAGGGAATAAGAAGTTCTATGTCGCACCCACTAGCAGCCTAGCAGGTCTGTCACTCATGAAGCTCATAGAAGTCGACTAAGTGTTGTAAGCAATCGTTGAGATTTCTGGTTGACAGAGGTTATAGCAGAGTTTGATCAAGCGATCAAGTGACATATCTAAAGTTGTTTCTCAAGGCTCTCTGCGCATCTTCGTTCAAGGCCTGGATCGCCGATTCATTGTCCAGGTTGAACTCCTGTGCAAGTCTTTCGAACTGCTTGTTCTTTCGTCGCAACATGAATCTAAGTGTCAGGATACATGCCATAGCGAACGCCTCGAACGCCAGGAGAATACCCCAGGAGACCTGGAAAGTGGGCTCGTACTCATCAAGCCAGAAGTAGTTGGCAAACAAGGAGGCCAGGTTGGCCAAAGTGTTCGCGATACCGATGGCGGCAGCCCTCTTGACTGGCGGTCGAGGAATCGTTGAAGACAGCCACGTGTATGTCGTTGAGTATATCCCGAACGTACCAATGCATACCAAGAAAGTGAAGGCATACCTGGGCCAATACAGGTGCGGCAGGGCCACCAAAAGTATCGTACCAACCATCGCAATGGCACAAGATACACCGGCAGGAATCGAGCGAGTCTGACGTTTGTCGGCAATCCAAGCAACACTTAGAGCCCAGCAGAAGGCGACAAGATATGGCGGCGATGTAAGCAGGAGTACCGTCGTGCGATTCTTGATGCCAATCTGCTGGATCAAGGTCGGGAAGAAGTGTGAGAACGAGATGGAGGCCGTGGTTGCCATCTGTAAGCCTGCGAATAGCCAGACGCGGTAGTCCTTGACGGCCCATGCGATACCCGTCCAGATAGAAACATTGTCCTCTCCAAGAACGTCATCACTTCCAGCGTCTGCAGCAAGTCGACCTTGGGCAATGATTTTTTCTTCTTCGCTCAACCAACGAGTAGTAGCAGGATAGTCGGGTAGAACCAGGAGGGCTATGATGCCAACGCACATAGTGGCAAGCCCTATGAAGATGTCAGTATCTTGCTTGTGTTTATGTGGAGAATACGAACCTTCAAGAATAAACAGCCATCTCCATGCGTGTAGACTACCTACTCCTGCCATGCCTTTTAGGATACCAGCTGAGATCAACCCAGCGAAAGCGTTGGACAACAGGATGCCGCATACCAGGAGCGCCATTCTGATACCTAGCTCTTTCTTGGTGTACCAACACGATAGAAAGAAGATTGCGCCTGGGAAGAAAGGCGCTTCGACAAGGCCGAGACAAAATCTGATGGCCAAGAGAGAACCGGGAGAGTTGGCTGCCGCGGTACAGCCACTGACAATGGCCCACAAGATGATACAGCATGGCTGGATCCGGGTCAGCTCAGCTGGGTGATGATGGGAAGATTTGGAAACTTACAAGAAATACTGACGGCCTCAGTTTAGTCATGAGCAAGGTGGACGGCAACTGCATGAAGATGTAACCAGCAGAGAAGATGGATATGGCAGTTTGGTAGACAGCGCCATTGACTTTGGTGTCTTTCTGAAGTCCGTACAGGCGAGCCTGGGTGATGGAGTTGCGGTCAAGATAGTTGAAGAGGTAGATAATGACGATCAGAGGTAGAATTCTCTTATCAATCTTTCGCACAAGCGCTCGCTCTGCTTGTGCAGCATACTCTGGCTCGTAGGATCGATAGATGTCCATTATCGTCTCTGGCTTCCCACTGTCCTCGATCATCTCGGCGACGATTAGCTCCTTCTTCGCGATGCTCTGATCAGGCTCCATGGTAGATATGGTGGGGTAGAATGGAAAAATATCTTGGTGATACTGTCGAGATGTTGCCACAGATGCTGTGTCTATATATCTCTTTTCGCCCCGGGTCGAGCAAACTCTAACAACACCCCACCTAAACGGACCCCCACTTCTATGGTCCCCAGAGACTCCATGTTCCCCGCAGAACAGTTCATATCCGACCGAGCCGACCCAAGCTTTGCGTTCGGGGCTTGTCCGACATGCCATTGCGCCTAGCAAAGGCTTGCACCCTGCTATCTTGCAAAAAGCCGATCGGGATTACTCCTCATGACACGATCCCATTGTTCTCCAGACATCCAGGTTGACAGTAGGTGCAATTCCCGAGCAGTGTCCACATGCTGTAGATGTTGTGTCGGCATTGTTCCGCCTTGGGATGCGTCCACGTGTGGCCAATCGCTGCCAAATATGATTCTGTCTGGAGCTCTCGCAATGAAGGCTTCCACAATTGGTCTCATGGCGTCAATATCTTCAAAGCTCCGTCGGTGAAAAGCGCCGATCTTGACGACAATGTTCTGCACACTTAGGAGATTCAAGAATGCTGTGAAAGCGGGGGTTCCCAGATCGGATGGGCAGGCTGAGGCGTTGTGATCCAGAACAAACGTGACATGTCCAAGTTCTGAGATGACAGGGGAAAGATTGGCCCAGCTTTGGAATGGAAGTTGAGCTGAGATAAACCAGCCGTGTTCCTTGACAGCAGCAGATGCCGCAGCCAGCCTGAACTGCTCACTGATCCAGTTGAGGTTCTCACCGACTCCACCATGTGCACCGTGTATCCGGACGGAGCGGACGCCCAGCCTATGTAGCTTCTCGATTGCTTGATCGTCGAGGCATTGTAGATTGGTGGCCATGATTGCACCGCGCACAACTCCGAGATTTGGATATGAAGAAGCTCTTTCCAGCACACTTCCTATGCCCGCAACACCATTCTCGATTGAAGCTTGAGTGATGACCAAGTTTCGAGAACGGACGGCGCTTGTCAACGTGTCAAGTGTTGCTGGAAACGGTGTGTATGAGCGAGATTGCTTGAAGGGGAACTTCGCTGGATCAAAACAGTGAACGTGACAATCCCACGACTCGGTCATGCTGAGATTTTGCATGTTGTCAAGATGAACAAGAAAGAAAGCAGGGAATGATATTTCGTTTGTGTTGATGGTCCACTGCCAAGCCATCAATTAATCCTCGGAAAGCTTGGCTTCCATTAATTACAGAGACAAAAGTGTGTGATATTGTTACTTGCAGCATGCTGCGATACAGCTTCCTATAGAGGATTGTCTGAGAGGTCACTCGGTTGTGGCCAGGGAACCTAGTGGTAGAGCTACAACACAAATGAAGAAGCGAATCTTCGACTTTCTTCGAATTCCCCTGCAATGGGGTAGCAATCATAGCGACGATTCCGAACATTGTTGTAAGAGTTCTCCGATATTCTTCTGTAGACACGGGCCAGAACACAAGTCGCATCACTGTTAGAGATGAAGCAGCGACTTCCTGTTTGGTACTGGGAACAAGCACAGAGTCAGAGTCTTGTTTACAGCCAATGCCGATCACTGTTTCTCAGCTCCTGGATTTGCAACTCGTGGAATGGATGACGAATGGATATGATGGGAATTCATATGACTTTCCTAGAAGAGACTTTCGCCTGAGACTACACTTTGATAGTCTCTGATATATCATAGGGTAGTGGTATCGTCTAGTCCGCGCAAGTAGGACAGGCTTCAGGAAGCACTCGGGGGTTTATCTTAGTGGAGATATATATCATGATGTTGCTGCAATCTATTGATGCTACTCATGGGTAATGCTTAGCCTATTGTTTTCTAGGGTACTCGGTACTCTCTTCTAGCTGTACGATATCGGTAACAGTCTCTTGTCGCTCGACAACTTCTTCTGTCTTCCTAGACAACCCAGCATCCTTGACGAGTGTCGTGAGTGCCAAGCTGATGGCTATCAACACGAAGCTCCATATGAATACTGCTCTGCTCGCAGAAGCATATGCCTGGGAAATTTGTTTGCGCTGCTGAGGATTGAATGAATTCAGATCTGGAGCTGCAAAACTGTCGGCTGCGAGATGCTGCAACTTCTCCGGTAACGAGCGTCTGAGTGTGTTCGAAAGTAAGGAACCAGAAACAGCTATCGAAACAGCGGCGCCGAGACTTCGCAAGGTATTGCGATTGGAAGTAACAACAGCTCGCTGCTCTTGCGGACATTGCGCTTGAAGTGCCACAAGCGTGGGCTGGAAGATGCTGCCAGTGCCACATCCGGTCAGGATGAGAAAGAAAGCCACCAGGCCGAGGTTGGTGTTCTCATCGCACATTATCATCAGGCCAGATCCTACTGACCATATACCAAAGCCCCACCAGACGACCTCAACGTAGCGATTGAACTTGCTCATGTAGAGACCAGCCACTACGGACGCAGCAGACTGAGGTATAACAAGAGACAAGAATACCACAGCCGACATCAGCGGTGACAGACCTTTGACGTTTTGGAAATAGAGCGGAAGATAGTAGAGGTAGGCGAAGTACGAGCCACCAAACAAGAAACTTTGAGCAAGCATGGCGGCGACAGACGGGCGCCGGAACATATCCAAAGGCATCATTGGCAAGGTGGCCCTCCATTCCACGAATAAGAAGAGTATGCCGAAGACTCCACCTACAGTCAGCATAGCAATGACAAGCGGTGAGTCCCAGGGTGTTCCATGATGACCGCCTTGCGAGATGGCGATGAGCACCAGAATAATGAAGACTGTTCCAGTGAAGAGACCTAGGAAGTCGATTTTCCGGACTGTTTCCCACAAATTGACCTTTGGCATATTGGATGGCAGGTAAACGTAACTAGCCAAGGTAACGACCACTGTAAAAGGTGACAGAAGATAGAACAACCCTCTCCATGTCAAGTTGATGGCGAAAGCGGATGCAATGAGTGGGCCTGGAAACTTTGTTAGCGCCGCTGCCTTTGGGGGACGTATGGAGAATCTTGCTCACCAAATGCATTTCCCATTCCTACCATGACGCCCAGAATACCCTGATATTTGCCCCGTTCTTGTAGCGTGACGATGTCGCTCACAATCATCATTGACAGACTCGTGATGCCACCGTTTGCGACACCAGCAAGACCGCGGAAGACATAAAGCATCGTCGAATTGATAGCCAGGCCACAAGCCAGATCGCAAAGTGCAAGCAATGCGAGGGCAGAGAGCATAATCTTCTTGCGACCAAAGAGGTCACTCAACCGACCATACAAGACTTGAAAAACCGTATTGGCTATCAACGCGCTTGTCCCCGCCCAGGTGATGCTTGCTTGTGCATTCAGATCTCGAGCAATGGATGGCAGCAGTACTCCTATTCCATTCTGCTCTGCTGCGCAGATGAACAATGAGAGCGCGATTATGGTAAAGACGACTAGAAGTTCCTTCTTGGGTAGCAGCTGCGTCTGGTCGTGCAGGGCTTTCTCAGCCTGATTTTGTCGAGACATCTTGCGCGGACACAGTGAAGTACGGATATAACAGTACCGTCTCCTGTGAGGTTTGGGTATTGCTGTTGATAACAGGTGATTGCTTGACCGAAAAGCAAGTGGTATGAAAGAGAAGCAGTAGATGGAAGACCAAGATTTTCGGGAGTGTCGTTACAGTTGACTTGCCTAGTCAGAGCTATACCATGGAACGAGACATCAGAATGGGCACTGTAGGTAGACGTTCAGTTCTACAACAGTCCGAACATTTTCAGACTCCACAGAAATGACTCACAAAGTCGATCTCTCCCACGCACCCCGCATATTTGGGTTAATCAGGTAGCCTCGGATGGAGTCCGCGAAGTTCGTCATGCAGCTCCGCCAAAAGCCAAAAATCATCGGACTTTGGCATGGGGCTGTCGGAAGTCTTCCGATAGCGCAAACCGACGGACTCAGTAACCTCCGAGGCTCACATCTGACAACTGAATAGTCTCCGATCTGTGACAGGATGTCTGTATGGCTCGGCCAGCGTAACCGGACTCCGGCTATAAGGAAACCCATAGAATTCGACTTATATAAAGACAAGAGCTTCCCTTTGATAACATACAGTACTTATCACTTGTTTGTCCCCCTGTTCCAGTCCATACACCGACTCGTGCTTTAGAACGAGCGCTATCTTCACACCCAGCTGAATCCGACCTCGAATCGCTATGCCTTCCCAAATATCCAACATGTCGACCAATGGATCAACTTTCACAGTCTCGAACCCATGGCGGGACAGAATTATGAGAGGCGAGGTATGCTCAGTCATGTCTTGCAAGTTCTTCGTGAGCAACGAGGTCGCAATGATGGTCAAGATGGCCGGAATTGATGGCATGTTCATCGATATGGAGCATTCCGTCCTCACGATTCGCGACGTATCACAACTCATCCTCGCATGCAACTACGTCGGTGTCAGCCCGATTGTTCGCATCCCATCCAAATCACATTGGCAACTCAGTCGGATCCTGGATGCCGGTGCAGCTGCTGTCGTTATTCCTCACTGCGAAACCGTCCAGCATGTCAAGGACATCGTCCGGGACTCCAAATATGCCCCGCTCGGCATTCGCGGGTGCGCCGGCAACCAACCTATCCTCAACTTCCAAGCCGTACCTACACTGGTGCAGAACGATCTACTCAACCGCGAAACTATGGTGATTCCTATGATCGAGACACCTGGCGCAGTTGAGCTTGCAGATGAGTTCTTCGCCGTTGATGGCGTGGATGGTATCCTGGTCGGCTCCAACGATCTCTGCACAGATCTTGGTATTCCAGGTCAATACGACAACCCACTTTACATAGATGCGGTAGAGAAAATTATCGCTGCTGGTGTAAAGGCGGGCAAGCCCATCGGCATTGGAGGTATTGGCGGCCGCCTCGACTTGCTTGAGCGTTTCTTCCAACTCGGTGCGACATGGTCACTGAGCGGCGGTGACGGATCAATCCTGCAAGCTGGTATGAATAAGCTCGGCAAGGCCTATGCAGAAATTGATGGCCGGGTGCAAGGATCTCGTAAGAACGGGAAGGTGGCGAATTGATTTCAGCTATAGCATATAATTTCAAAAAAGAGAGTATTATAACAATCCATGAGCGATTCCGCTAGTGCCATACCCTTCTTGTCAAATTGAGGCATAAGTGCTCGATAGTTGTTGTAGCTAACGCCTGTGACGTGGTAGAGCCATCCTGGACTTGCCTCTGATCTGGCTCCATAGCGAACATCTGCCAGAAGACAAGCTTGGTTGATGAGATCAGAGTTTTGGTATAATGCTACTCCAGACTCAAAATCTAAGCAGTCTCAGGATTTACGAGAACTCCATGCCTTTCTTTGTCTGCTGGCAGGAAGCTCACATGGCCGCGTGCTAGATCAAAAATGGAACTGATAATCAGTATGGACGAGGAGATTGCCATGCTATCTACGGGACTCTTTCGGATCGTAAGACATGAGATAGTCGCTGTTGAATTATTCAGCTTAGTGATTGGGGTGCATGTTCTATTGTCGCCGAAGATCAATTGTCATCTACTTCCATATATATTCAGGCGGAAAATTCGAACAAAAAAGATCTGAGCTGCCTGCACCATGGTCTGTCGACTAACCGATGTAACGGAACCCTTCAGCCTCATCTGCATCGTTGGCGGTGTCAGGGCGAGTTCCTACTGCTGGCGGTCCTCCCTCTCTCTTGTCACGACGAGCGTTCTCCCACCTGATTAAGCCCATGTAGATGAACGTGAAGATCATTCCAGCGGTAGAGAGTGTAACTTCGACAATCGCGCCCTTGGTGTACCGCGGACCGTCGGAGGCAGGGAAGAGATATCCAGAGCCGATACTAGGTGGTTGTTAGCCTTGATCTCACGTGATAGAAGAAGCCACTTACGCAACGGCCTGTGCAAGAGCGACAGCAAGAGGCACGGCAACGGCACGTCGAGACTCGCTACCGGCGTTGTTGGCCGACCATGTCACGATCAGTGGAGTGCAGACTAACGACGATAGTTAGAATATATTTCACGTACGAGTTGACAAACACTTACTGTAGTGGCCAGTCTCGGCAAGGATCAGAGCCACGAAGTGAGCAGGTTTGTTACCAGTAGGAGCACCAAGGAAGATTGCAAAGCCGATGATCAGAAGCAGCCAGCCGAACTGAGTTGGCCAGCCACGATTACCGAATCTGTCAGAAACCTTGGCTGCTATGATCATGCAGACGGCTGCACTACCGTAAGGCGCCAGGGTAGCGATCTGTGCTGTTGCACCTTTGAACCCGTTCTCGCTAAGGAGAGTAGGGAGGTAAGCACTGAGGGCAGCTCCTGTAATCTGCTGACACATGTTGATGAGCATAGCTGCGGGTTGTGTCAGTTATGAGAACAACAAGAAAAGCGTGACTGAGTGACTCACGCATGACCTGCGGCCAACGGTACAATGCGCCGCGAGCCTGCTTCCAGTTGATCGCCTTGACTTCTGGGCCCATGCTCATGTAGCGCTCGTACATCACTACAAGTTGTCAGCTGTGAGCCTTCCTATATCTCCTGGAGTGTGCTCACAAAAGTCTTTCTCTTCGGCTGTGAACCACCTGCAAGACTGGATGTCATCAGGTAGCACAATGATCGCGATGATTGCAATCAGTACTGTGGCACCACCCTCGATCATGAAGAGGATGCGCCACGACTCGAGCTTGACGTGGATGAATGAGACG
>SWBH01000648.1:0-10197 GCA_024195465.1 Aureobasidium sp. EXF-8845
GAGCCCGATGAATCAACAAGGGTGTGCCGTAAGCGAGACTTGTCCTGCGACGCAATCAGTATCACAAATTGATCTAGTAATCTTCGGTACACGTACCAACGGTCCATCAGTACGACGATCGACCAAATGCGGGATCGCAGAGCTTTCTCTCCCGGACTAATCTCCCATGCTGAACAATCACGATTGAGTCCTAGCGAGTTCGAAAGTGCTACGGCCGTTCCCACCATGCCTCCATTGCCAAACATCGAGGTACTTGGTCTGCCATGGACGTTGAGTATGATCGATATGACAGTCGAGATTCCCGGAGATAGAAACAGCTCGGAATGTAGCGCCTCATTGGCTTGTACCCATATGTAGCGGTGATCCGGTGGAGGCAAGAGGCGGAGTCGTGGTGAATTGTTCCAATATGACATCGCGTTGGCGTACAGATTGGCTAGAAGTGCGGGAGATAGGTGGTCTTTGTGTTCAGAGTACGTCCGTCGGAACGAGGTCTCGTCTAGCACGGGGAAGCAGATGTTGGCGTTTTCGAAGAACCTGAGATGTTGTTAGCGAACTGCATGAGTTTCTTCGAGGCACGATTGACATGCAAGTCTATCAAGTCCATAATGTGTGGCTCGAGTAGCTTCTCAATGACTTCGAGCTTGCTAGCGGCGAGAGTTTGCCTTGCGTGGATACCAAGCGGTTTCTTGAGAACAGTATTGAAGAGGACACGTCTCGAAGGCGGGCCCATGGTTGAGCTTGTCGACGATGTACGGGTTATCCTTCTTATACCAACTGCTGGATTACTCGATAGGTAGCTATCGAGCTCTTCATTATCGTCGACTATCGCAGGGCTGATGATATGTGTACTGGAATCTCCAGATTCGGCGAGCATGGCGCTCATACCGGCTTCCGCGTTGACTGGAGCATGTCGAAGAGTTGGACTTGTCATGGGTGCTGGGCCGCTGAGATAGGCTTGCCCGTCAGATAGAACAGTATCTGATGTTTGAGTCTCCTCGGGATACACCATAGACATGGAGCTGTCGTCCGGGTCCATGTTGCTCGCCCCGCTTTCTGCATAATCTGTGATATGACCTTGCGAGGCAGGCACTTTTCGGCGACGCGTCTGTTCACCGTCGACGAAGACACAACGCGAGCCATGGACTTGACACATCAAGCACTCATCGGAAGTTTCCGTCGTCGTGCAGCGAGACTTGCGTCGTCGGCAGGCATCACACGCAGGTCTAAGGTGCGAACGGTACGGCCGACCCTGATTCGAGGTTTGCATGACAGCTAGAATGAATATATCTTGTCACCAAAAAGAGCGGATGTCAACGCTAGAGATGATTCAAGAGGTCAGTCGCGTCTCCCATACTCTGATAACAGTATCGCACATTGTTGACAGTACTTGGCGAAGGTACGAGAGACTCTAGCGATAACAACTTCTCCAATTCGGGAAGACATCGGGCTAGATTTAACCTTCCTCGACATAACGCGTACCTCTCCTCCAGCATCTCCTTACACTTTTCCACATACATCCCTACCTACATCAAAAGTAAAGGGTGTTGAATACACGCCAATCTCTTATCTCTGACTGAACCCCGACTTATCTATGCTAATGTGCTGGAAGTCGTATCTCGGAGTTCTTGCCCCGGCGGCCGGGCAACGTTAAATTTTCCGCGCGCAAGTTTGCCGCGGGGAAATGACAGACACCGCGGAGACGAAGAGTACCTTATCTCCAAGGGGTACTCCTGTGAGCTCAACCTTGTTATAACACTGCTTGCGTCTTTTGGATAGCACTACTTCCTCCTATTCCAAATAATTACTTTCTTCTGCAAAATGATTTCCAAGATCGAACCCTCCGCTGAGAGCACCTTCTGGGACAATGCTGATAAGCATCTCATGCACACCGGTGTTCCATTTTCACCAGTCATCATCACCAAAGCTCAGGGTACTAGACTTCACGATGCAGACGGCAGATCAATCCTGGACTTCACCTCTGGTCAAATGAGCTCTCTTCTTGGCCACTCACATCCTGAGATTGTTGAAGTCGTTCGAAAGTATGTTGGCGAACTTGACCATCTGCTCAGCAACATGATTACACAGCCTGTTGTCAACCTTGCTGTACGCTTGGCCAGTCTTCTGCCAGCACCTCTGGAAAAGTCATTCTTCCTCAACACAGGATCCGAGTCCACTGAAGCTGCTATCAAGATGGCCAAATGCTACACTGGAAAGTTCGAAATTGTCGCTTTCACTGCTAGTTACCACGGTCTCACCTCTGGTTCTGGATCTGCCACATACTCGGCTGGTCGCAAATTTGGTGGTCCGGCAATGCCTGGTCAACTCGCGTTCCCTGCTCCATACCCCTACCGCTCTCCCTTCAAGAAGGCTGATGGCTCATATGACTGGGAGACTGAGCTTGAGTACGGCTGGTCAATGATCGACAGACAAAGCGTTGGCTCTCTGGCTGCTTTCATCATGGAGCCAATTCTTTCCACTGGTGGCATTCTTGAACCTCCTCTCGGATACCTCAAGCGTATGGCCGAAGAGTGCAAGAAAAGAGACATGCTTCTCATCCTTGATGAAGCACAAACCGGCGTCGGACGTACTGGTCAAATGTTCGCTTTTGAGAGAGATGGCATTGTGCCGGATATTCTCGCACTCTCGAAGACTCTAGGATGTGGTTTGCCTCTCGCTTCTGTTACAACAACAGCAGAGATCGAGAGAGGATGCCGAGAGTCCAAGTTCCTGTGGCTCACCACACATCTCAACGATCCTCTGACAGCAGCGGTTGGAGACAAGGTCCTCGAGATTGTTGTGCGCGACAACATCTGCCAACGTGCTTCAGAACGTGGTGCCCAACTCCGCGCTGGTCTCGAAAAGCTTCAGAAGAAGTACTGGTGCATCGGAGATGTACGTGGACGTGGACTGTTCCAGGGTATCGAGATTATCTCAGATCCCGAGACCAAAGCACCTGGTTTGGATATAGGTCAGTCAGTATCCGACAGATGCATGGCTCTTGGTCTCTCATGCAACATTGTCAACCTCCCTGGTATGGGTGGTGTGTTCAGACTGGCACCCCCAGTGACAGTGTCTGCTGATGAGATTGAGGAAGGTCTGGCTATCCTTGATACCGCTTTCGGCGAGGCTATGAAGTCTCAGGCTAAGCTCCGTGGCGGACACGAGCAACCTGCTCTTCCGCTATAATTGTTTCAATCGTTCAAAACCCTACATATATTGCATAGCATTTTCTCCATCAACTCGCAATTCAACAAGTTCAAACAAGACAAAAGATGTGTGTCGTACTCAGTAAATGCTACTAGACTACTCCACTCGAGCAAGAGGATATATATGACCTGTTCATATCAGCACTGCAACAAAGATACTGTGTGATCAACCCAAAGCTAGAAGCTATGATCTCGATACAAAGCAAAGACAAAGTCACAAGCTACAGCGAAGATAATATTATGCAAAAAAAGATGATGATGATCTCGATTTTGGCTAAAGTAAAAGCAGGAATCTAATATGTACAAAAATATGCATATGCAAAGCCCAAACAGTGGGGCGGTAGTGGTATATAACGAATGTGTGTAAGACAAAAATGGTCGCTCACAATGCAGAAAAGGACAGATCCATGTCAGAGGGGGAATGAATCAACTAATCATCCCATGCTCAAATGCAGCAAGGTGAAGCACTTAAGAGTACTCCCAAGCAGCAGGAGCGTTGGACTCAGCAACTCTGAAAGCAAATCCAGTGCAAGCAGAAGCATCCTTGGCAATAGCAGCAGCGTAGATAGCGTAGTGACCATCAATAGGACAAGCCAACCAATCCTCACCACGGAACTGGACATGTTGGGCTTGCTCGTCAATGCTGAATCCAGTGCTAGAAGCATCAGGACCAGTGTAGGCAGAGTGAGGAGCAGTAAAGCTCAAGCTTCCATCAACAGCAACGAAAACCTGTTGGCCGCCGGGGACGATGGTGTCGAGGCTGAGTGTGTTGTCGCCGCCGAGGAATTGGGTTGTTGTGGTGTTGGGGCAGGTGAGGCCTTCGATATCGGGGCAGTAGACGGAAGAGTCCTTGAGGAGGAAGAATTTAGATTCAGCGGCGTTGACGGAGGCGTATTGGATTTCAGAGCCAGAGTGGATGGCAAGACCGCCAAAGGGACCAGCAGGGGTAGAGCGCTTGTCGAAGGGGTTCTCGCCGAGGCAGCCAGCGTAGAGAGATGCGCAGTAAGACATGTTGGCATCGGGAGCGACACGGCACTTGTTGTAAGACTCCTCGCAGGCGCCCTTGCAAGCAGCGTTATCGGCAGAGCATTGAGCTTGGTTGGCAGAAAGACCAGTGACGGGGTCAGAAGCGCGGCACTCGTTATCCTTGGCGACACAGCCAGAGGCATCAGAGCGAGCAGTGATGGGCTTGAACTTCAGGCTTCCGTCCTCGCTGAAGGGGTTCTCGCCGAGACAGCCAGCGTAGTTGGAGGCACACTGGGCCATGTTGGCTGAGAGGCCGTCGGCACCACGGGTGGTTCTGCATGTGTTGTACTCATTGTAGCAAGTACCCTGGCAAGCGGCGTTGTCGGCAGAGCACTGGGCCTGGTTGGCGGAAAGACCGTCAGCACCGCGAGTGGTGCGGCAGGCATTAGTCTTAGCAACGCAGCCAGTTGCCATGGGCTGGGCAACATCGGAGGCAGTGGCAGTACCGCGGGCAATGATGGCAGCAGGAGCAGCGAAGGCGGGAAGAGCCAAGGCCAGAGAGGAAATGATAATTGAGGACTTCATCTTGTTGGTTGTTGTATTGAATGTGTGGCTGTGATGATAATTGTTGTGTTGGACGATGTAGTGATGAGAGTATTGTGATGATAGAGATAATGGGTAGGTCGAGCAAGGCTCTTATATATTCTTCAAGGACGTGCTCATCTAATGTGACGACACGGATGTCACCTACCTCTGCACCTACAATTTCTTGAAGATCTACATGAGATACGAAGGTTGTTCTAAAATCGGAACATGGAGATAGAAAGTTATGTGGCAAGATAGATGATGTGCAAACGCTCAGAGGTTTTGCAGAGCCGTCAGAGTCTAAATGATGTCGGCCAAGAATTTAAGGCCGTTCGTTAGGGGCCGCCTAAGCTTATTGAGCCTTCCGGAGAAATAGTCCTGAAGATGCACTGCTCGTCAGGAAACATTCTGGAGTCAATACTTACAGACCATTATAAGTTGAGTAGACTATACTAGCCACCTCCTCGCTGCTATGTAGTCGAGAAGGAGCACCAGGTCTTGTATGTCTGGTTTCAATCTTTTCCAGAGCAGTTTTGAACACATCCGAATTATCCATATTTTGACTTTTGCAAGAGCTTGGCAGCTTGTAGATGAAACCTGGGGATCCATTTCTATTCTTAGCACACCGACGGCCTCCACATTTACGGGCCTATCTCCATCCACCTACGTGACAATGAAGATCCTCGTAAAATGTGCTCCTATTATGTAACGTGGCATTGGTGTCGTTGAGATGTTCGATGGTTGTGGCTTAATGGGGGACAATATGCTATCGAGGGCGGGGTCAGCATCGTATCAGATGAAGGCGTCTCAAGGAGTGTCGTCGAGATTGAGGTTGCAATGTAAGGCAAGACAAAGTATTCCGCGTGGGAGGTCCTGTCATGATGATCCTCATTGGCCGTGCTTCAAGTCATCATAGGAGAGAGCAGTACAGGTGATCACAGACTGCGCGTCGCGGCATCCCGGAGACAGCGGTTGGGAAGTCGCTACATGGCAATCTGATCTGGACAACGTGCCTAAGTGCCAGCAGGTTTCGTCAAAGACTTGGTGTGGAGTCGGACTGCAGGTGGCACGCTCATCGGTCACGATTCATATCAAGGATACGAGGCTCCAGTTAGTGCCGCCGACTGCAGTCTTGAGTAGATTATGCGACACGCATAGGTGGTCGACAAGCATGTCAGACTAAGATTCGAGATTGCCAACGGTCCATGAAGCTAGCATGAAGCTCGAAAAACGATGAATATTTTTGAGAAGTGTGGACGGACTTGAAAATAGCAGACAGAAGATAGAGTGCCAAGGAGAAGATTTGGTGCGAGCCAGTCTCTGTTGGTCTTTGATCACGCGGGGTCTGCGAAGAGATAGAAACACAACCTCTGTTGAGGACTCGTAGCCGTGAGAACGCACCACCGATAGACATCAGAGTGTTAGATGGATTGTTCAGGATCAGAGAGTAAAGCTCTTGGCTGCTGAGATGGAGCTGCTGGCGGAGATAACAACGGGATTTAGCTCCGCCAAGTCGTTTTCCTCTCTGCGGCAAGAAATTCTGGGAAAGCGCGACCAAAAAAAGTTGTCAAACCGTATCGAACAAACACTTCCAACCACACCTTCCGGAATGTTTGTATAAGAGAGAAAATAGAATAAAAACATACCCGCGATCAATCATGGCCACTTCCGCAAACCGTACCGTCCTCGCCGAACGACCTACCAGCGCTCCTACGAAAGCACGCGGTCCAACGGCGCCCATCGAACCGGATGCCACAGAGATAAAGAGACGCGCGCTCGTAGCACAGAAGCAATATGGCAGAGGCGATAAGATTTCGACCCGTGGTGTGCAAGACCGAAAACTGCGCGGCAACTTGAGAGCTCTGGAGAACAAGTACAAGGATGCCGCCGTCAAGGCAAAAGATGCTGAGATCCTGCTCGAAAACACTTCTGGCTTCCTGGAGACCGAGGGCGAGTTGGAAAGAACCTACAAAGTTAGACAGGATGAGATTCAGAGTGAAGTTGGTATCGAGACGGCAAAGAAGGGCTTCGAGTTGAGGCTGGATGGTATGGGCCCGTACAACGTTGACTATACACGCAACGGTGTACACATGCTGTTGTCTGGTCGCAAAGGCCACGTCGCCACCATGGACTGGAGGAAGGGAAAGCTGGGCTGTGAGCTACAACTAGGCGAAACAGTACGCGATGCAAAGTGGCTGCACAACAACCAGTTCTTCGCTGTCGCCCAGAAAAAGTACGTCTACGTCTACGACCACCAGGGTGTCGAAATTCAGACGCTACAAGATCACATCGACGTCACACATATGGAGTTCTTGCCCTTCCACTTCCTTCTCACAACCATCGGAAATGCTGGCTGGTTGAAGTACCAAGATACCAGTACTGGCAAACTCGTCGCTCAGATTCCCACAAAGCAAGGTGCACCGACTGCATTTGGCCAGAACCCTCACAACGCTATTCTGCACGTCGGACACCAGAACGGCACAGTCAGCATGTGGTCTCCCAACGATCAAAAGCCCCTCGTCAAAGTTCTTGCGCACAGAGGCCCCGTACGATCATTAGCATGCGACAGAGAAGGTCGCTACATGGTCTCCACCGGTCAGGACTCGAAAATGTCCGTTTGGGATGTCCGCATGTTCAAGGAGGTCAACAACTACTTCTTGCGCTCACCCGGTTCATCGGTCGCCATCTCAGACACAAATCTCACAGCCGTAGGCTGGGGCACTCAAACAACAGTCTGGCGCGATCTGTTCAAGAAGAACGCCGCTGACCAGCAAAAAGTACAATCTCCTTACATGGCGTGGGGAGGTGAAGGTGAGCGTATTGAACGCGTTCGCTGGTGTCCTTATGAAGATATTCTCGGCATCTCACACAACAAAGGCTTTTCGTCTGTGATCGTCCCTGGAGCCGGAGAAGCCAACCCCGATTCACTCGAGGTACTCCTCTACGAGAACCCTAAGCAGAGACAAGAACGCGAAGTCAAGAGTCTGCTCAACAAGCTGAAGCCAGAGATGATCTCATTGGACCCCGAATTTATCGGTCAATTGGATCGTGCATCGCATGCTCAGCGTGAACAAGAAAGAGATTTGGACAGAAAGCCCGAAGACCCACTTGCCAAGATCAAGAACAGAGGTAGAGGCAAGAACAGCAGTCTCCGCAAGTATCTGCGCAAGCAAGGATCCAAGAACATTATCGATGAGAGAAAAGTCAGAATCCAGGAGCTCAGGAAGGAGCAAGCAAAGCGGAATAACAAAGCTCGCCAGGGCGAGGTCGAGCTTGGTCCTGCGCTTGCGAGATTCGCTAGAAAGGCTTGAGTGTGAGGTTTGCAAAGCATTTGTTTGGTATTGCAGTTTGCATTCACGGCGTGTTATTGGCGTTTCGGATCAATGATGGGTAAGAGGCAAAAGTGCAAGATATCATGGCGTTTCTATAGCTTTTTAGGTAGCTGCAACATAATGCAGAGAGGTTGAGTCATCAAGGATAGTCATCAACTTTATCAATCAGAAAACGTACTGAATGTCATAAAATTCATCCGAAGTTTCCAACCGATGGTGCGACTACTACGCTTTTTCGACTTGTGTTTTTTTTTAAAACACGCTCAACATTAATTCGCCATCGCACTGGACTGAGTACATCCTCTTGAGTTCGAAGAATTCATATCGAAAACCCTTTATATTAGCGTCAGTACACCTTCGTTTAGTACAACAGTCTTGTGATGTATGTCTTATAGCTATATAAAGATATTACATTAATCAGACTAGCATTAAATATAGTATATCGTCGTCGATAGTGAGATCAATGTCAAGAAGCATGGTTGTGGGTACCACCCTGCTCGGGATTCTAGTTCCGGCATATGTACTGAATTATGCAAGCATGTACTATGCGCATACATAATTATGCAAACAACGCGTCGGCGACTCTGGGGGCAGGTGCCTCGCGACCATTTGCACTTTATCGACATCACGACACAACATATCAACGATCAAGACATTGAGAAATAAATACAGCAAAGAAGTAATGGCGAATTCGGATGCAGAGGACAAAGTCGATGTAAGTGGTTTTCGTTCTCATTATCTATCGAGGGTAGAAGCAACATTTTTGTCATCCTGGTTCGCCATCGCCAACGCCAATGCAACATCCAATCATCACATCCATTCAACTAAAGATCATCACATTCCATCTTCTCTCAATCACGAACTTATCCTTCTTCTTCTTCTTCTTCTCCATCTCCCTCCCCCTCCATCATCATCGCTCACTTCCCGCCACCTACCTTCAACCTCTCAGTCTCTAATATCCCACCTCACAGCGTCTCAAATCCTCCCTCTGGTACAGCATAGGCACCATAATCGACGCAATCTCTTTAGACCAAGACCTAAACTGTACCCCCGAATTCATAGCCGCACTCACAGAACTAGTCTGGTCACAAGTCTTGACCTCTGGTGCTGATTTGGAGCAATTTGCTAAACATGGTGGAAGAAAGGTTGTAGATATTAAAGATGTTTTGTTGTTAGTGAGGAGGAATGAGGAGTTGAAGGAGGTTTTGGAGATTGTGGGGAGGGAAGTCAAGCATTGATGGGTGGAAAGATGGAAGGGTGGAAAGGCTAGTCTACAAGGCACGATTTCAAGTGGAATGAGAGAGAGATGGCGGAGAGATGACTCGGTATTATCGCGGTTATCATGGTATGGTTTCTGCTATATCCTTCATCACTGGCTCCGGATCCATCCTCGATCCTTCCAGCATCATCAGGTTCGTCAAAAGCATATCAAAGCCTATTGCTTATCGGGGAATCCGAGGTTGACCTAGAACAACAGGATCAGCATCTGCAAATAACACGAAGCAAAAAGAAAGAGTACTTACGCCAAAGGCAGGGTACACAAAGCGGTTAGGAGGATGTGTCTTTGAGATATTGTCAAGAGCCTTGACGTCACTCGAGTCGAGCTTGATCAACTTCATATTCTCCTCGATACGCGACGGCGTTACCGATTTGGGAATGACGGAACTTCCACGAGCGACTGGGAGAAATATCAGCTATGCTCTGAACGAACACGAGGGCATTAAAGGGCCAGGAGGTGTGTCTTACCATGATAACTCAACAACACCGCACCAGGCGAAACATCATGTTTCTTCGCCACCTCTTGAATATCCTTTTCCTCAAACAACGGCGATCCAGTACTGCCCAAAGGACTATACGCAGTAATCAAAATCCCCTTTTCTTTACAATAATCCACGATTTCTTGTTGAGGCAGATATGGGTGGTTTTCGATTTGATTTGCTGCGGGGGTGATGGTTGCTTCTTTCATTAGTTCTTCGAGAAAGGGAACGGAAAAGTTTGCTACGCCGATGGCTTTGGCTTTTCCGGTGGCGAGGACGGCTTCCATTTGTTTCCAGGTTTGGGTGTAGGTCCAGCTGGTGTCGAGGTCGCGGGAGCCGTCGGGCTTTTTG
>SWBH01000649.1:0-10180 GCA_024195465.1 Aureobasidium sp. EXF-8845
CTTGACTTACAGGAAGTCCTCATCACCGAGCGAGAGAATACGATGACACCCTGCTTTGTGATAAGTGCTGATATCAGTATAGGTCAAGAGCAGACGGCAAAGGCGCTCGCTCTCCTCGTAGTCTTCCGCATCGAAACTGTCGCTAGCTCTTTTGAACAGACTTCTGAACACAAACTCGCGAGCGCTTGTCTCGTAACCAGCTAACATTGTCGAAGGAATTTTCAGGCTGGAATCTTCGAAGCCCATATAGGATCGAAAGGTCGCAACTTGAACGACGTTCGAAAAACGAGGTAGACATGCCAAACTCCACAACTCAATGACGGAGCTTGAGATTATCGGAATCTTGACTTTTTGCAGCAATTTCGAAGATGGGAACAAGAAACCGCTTTAGGTAGGAAATCGCAGGCTTCGCACCCACATGCCACCGCTTAAGAACATACCGTTCGGCCAGTTATTAGACTCACTATCCTACCTTGTGATACGATCCAAACGCATTGCGAACTTATGAGCTGCTCAGAATGACGCTAGATTCTCGAACAACAGTCGTGAGGGGCCAGTACTCGTAGAGTGGGACAGCCACTTGTCTACGAGCCACCGCTCGATGCTTGGGCAACGGCTGTTGACAGACATGAACGAAGACGAAGAAGAAGCCAACAGGCAGAGCGTGTACGGACTTTGGATGACTTCACGAAACATGACTGTGATTGCGTTGAGAGGAGTGCAGCGACTGACAGCAAAAAGAGCTTCCAGTTGGCTGTTTCGAACGGAGCAAGTCGATGCGAGCAGCAGCTGTCCTTGCCGAATTTACCCGGCGGCGTAGACTCCAAGACTTTGAGTATTTCGATGCTTCCGTCCTTGCAGCGATACATCAATATAAGTTGAGCAAGTTTCGCTTTCCGAAGCACCTAAGCGATGGGGATAAAATGGCGTCGAGAAAGTTCTTTTGCAGCACAAGGCGACCCCGCGAGCAATTTGTGCGGTTTGCGAGATTTGTGCTGTTTCTTGTTCGGCTTTTGAGTGCTGAGAGATTTGTGCCCAGTCGACAGATAGGCTTTTCGCGCGATTTGTGCTTGTAGCCTTGTAGAGCTCTTGTATGGTTCGGCCAGCTTGTGCCTTATGTAGATCAAAGTACCTACACAAGGTGGGTCAGCACAGCACAGCACAGCACAAGCTCTCGATCTTCAGAAGGTCATTCGCCAGGTTCTGTCGGCTCTTGTCAGCCCAGAGGCTCAACCAGCACAATTGACGCAGGACCCTTCCTTCCAAGGATCACTGCCCCACCACGCACAAGTCTCTCAGTCGGTATATATACATCACTTCATCCACCACCACTATCACTTTCTCTCAACCACAACTACCATACTACACAAAGCTTCTCCTCATTTCCGAGTCTTCCATCAGTCAACAACACCCTTCTCCAAACACGAACTCATCAACTCAATATCAACAACAATGGCTGGTGGCTGCGGTAACGCTTCTTGCTCTTGCGCCAGCTGCGGCTGTGCTGCCGGTAGCTGCACTTGCGGCGTAAGTACCTTTTCCTGAACACAACAACCTCACTACCCTTCACTGTCATGGCTCGTCACTATTCTCATTCATCATCCTCACATTCATCGGCTGTGCCATACCTGCCTATGACAAAGCTAACAATATTCCAGAAATAAATCACTTCACTTCGGACACTCTGAGCCTCACTACGATGGGACCACAATTTTGGTCTCACCTCTTTGAGGCCTCGCTAGTCTAATTTGACCGGAAGTTTGCCATTTCGATCACCTATCATGGTACACAACCATCACACCGAACCTCGTTAAAACAACAAAACACCATACTGCAAGAAGAACATCATAACACTTTTGGAGAAGGCCAAGGGATTGGAGCATATTTTGGACGCCTATCTAGGAGGAAGCAAAGTTTCGGTTGGGAAATATTCAAGAAGGCGATACCTTTACTATTCACGAGATTGCGACCGGACGATAACTTGACACAAATCACAAATCTCGATCATTGGAATCAGAGCAATAACATCTTCTCATCATTGACCAGCAACAAACTCCCTTGTGCCTGATTGCTTGCAACTGGACGTAAAAGAGCTCGATGATCATGACGAGCACAGCATTCACGGCAAAGACTTCCAGTCAACGTGGATTAGATCATCATACTGTGCTTTTCTATGCCGAGAGCATCGTCTACGATGCCCGATGCCGTAGTGAGGGAGTGATATCCGTGGCATGAGACGACTCAAAGTTCTTCAAAATCATAGTTCATTTAGCATATGTTTGTGGATTGTCACATGATATAGCTCGTGTGGTCTAGTGGTATGACATCTCTCTCACACAGAGAAGATCCTGGGTTCGATCCCCAGCATGAGCATTTCTTTTGCCAGACTCAGCTCTTTGCAATAGGCGTGAGAACGCCGTCGATGCCGCGGCCTTTTTGCAGGCTCCAGCAAAAGAATGGCTGTGAGCACGCAGATGCCTCGGACGAAAAGAACGAGGACGCATGTTTATGAGAGTTTGCTTGGCATTCACATGCAATGACATAAGGGGTCATGCTCATCGTCCGGGTCTTGCGCGGCATGTTGAAGTCGAGCGGAATGAATTCTCCTTTCTCCAGTATCAAGACTGTGAGGCGGTATGCCCAAATTCCGTGGCAGCAGCCTAATGTATAGTGCCAGTTCATGGCAGCCTTTGGTACGTGTGATTGCCGGAGCTCGTTCCAGGTTTTTTGTGTTTTGGTTCCCCCGCAGCAAGTGCAGCAATGACATGTTCTTGATGGTACAAGCGTTCTGGGCAGCAACCAGGCAAACATCGCGAAAGCACGTACTGACATGTCTTGAGAACAACAGACACACCTTGGATGAGCTCCATGTCGGATACTTCGTCGACGTCCGCGAACGCCGGCCACTCGGCGGCTGAGAGGAGAGAGTCCAACTCGACAAAGCCTCCGACGGTAGCCGCCTTTTCACCCACTTCGCACTCATTCCCTTCGACTCGACAGCGCTCGACTATTCTTGTACATCAGAAGTCACCTTTGCTGCTGGCAACGCCCCCGCAGGTCACAAGGGCTTTGGCATACTCACACCCGTTCATTGTACCTCTAAACAAGCTCGTCGGCCTGATATCATGGACGACTGGAGATGCCTGGGAGAGCTTCCTGTTTGTGGCTGCCTTCTGGTTCACCGTCCTGTATGGCGGCTACATATTGCGATATATGGGGCCTCTGATACTAGTCACCTTCCTCATAGTGGGTATGTATCTTCGAAGATACTCTCCACTCTCATCGACAGGCTGGACCGGTGAGAAAAAGAGGGGACACAAACGAGATCACTCGGATGGCGTCAAGCACCGAAAGTCTTTGGATGAAATCTTGTCAACTCTACAAACGTTTACGACGAGATGCAACATCCTGCTCGATCCATTGCTTCGCTTGACCGACTTCCTGTCAACTCAGCAGACAGCAACATCTGCTACCACACAACCCGCCCTGACAACTCTGTTCATTCGTATCATGCTCACATGTCCCGTGTGGTGGGCATTGACTCTTCCTCCGCTTCGCATAATCACCACAAAACGAATCGTCCTGTTTGGCGGTACCATCTTCCTGTCCTGGCACTCGCGTCCAGCACGTATCAGTCGGACCATCCTCTGGCGCTCCAAGACTGTACGCGAAATTTGCACTATTATCACCGGCCTCGACCTTGGCGCTCCTTCAAGCTCAGCACCACCGCTACCACCACGCCCAGGAACAAAAGGCGCCATCAACGTAAACGCGAAGCCAAACGCCGATTCGGGTGAAAGTATCCGGTTCACCTTCACCTTGTACGAGAATCAACGAAGGTGGCTAGGGATAGGCTGGACCGCGAGCATGCTAGCTTACGAACGCAACTCTTGGACCGACGAACACTTGAACCCAACCTTCGACACTGTACATTTCGAGCTGCCCGAGGTGGAGGGTGGTATGGCAAAATGGCAATGGGTAGACGACAGCGAATGGCACGTTGAACTTCCATCGTCCAAGAAGAACAAATCCAAGGACGCCTCCAACGATGACGACGACGCTTGGATCTACTACGATAACAAATGGCGGGACGGAAGACGAGGACAAGATGGCTGGGGCCGCTACACTCGCCGCAGAAAGTGGCTACGCGATGCCGAACTCATAGACGTCGTCCCTGAAGAAGAAAAACTCGCGCCCGCACCGGCGACTACGATGGAAAAGCAAAAACCACCGCCTCCACCTCCACGTCCCACACCTTCTCGCAACCACAGCAGCAATCTTACTCAAGCTCTCAAGAATGCTCCACAACACACTCACACTCCATCCATGACTACTGCCTCGACCATCACCACAAGTAGTGATGTGGGCAGTCCCTCTAGTAGCTACAAGCGCAAATCGTGGATGCCAGGTTCTGCGGGCAGTAGGAATAGAGCCACTAGTAATGCTTCTGGGAGTACAGAGGGCAGGATGAGTAGAGGTGGCACAAGGACTGATGATGTGGTGCCCCCTGTCGCGAGGTTGAAGAATGACGAAGCGGATTGGGGGTTGGGCGATGATGTTAGTATGGGGCTGGGATGATTGCAGAAGTTGAAAGACGGGCCCGAAGCGGAGGATCATTGAAGATGTGAAATACTATTGCTTTATGATAAGATGTTGTTTCGTTTCTGCTGCTCTTTGTTCGATTCCTTGATTCTACATGTGCCTGCTTGATTTACAGACGTGTAACTTGGGTGTTGTGAAAGCAACAACTGAAAGTGATATGTATCCTCTTTTCGGAACCCCAGCAAAAGTATCCTCTTCGTCCTTGACTGCCTTGCTCGATCGGTCGGTGGTAGCTAACGTGTGCTGAAGCAAAACTCTTCGTGGTTCAAACAACCTTGGACAGCTCAGGTAGAAGTCCTACTGCTTGCATCAGTGGCACATCTGCAGCCCTGGATAGCACCAAACTCATGTGCGATGTGGAGCATATCTTTATCCGGCTCGAACTCAACCACACCATCCGATTGGCAATCCTGCACAGTGGACAGCCAGGTAATCTCGACATGAACAGGGACCTGACTGATGATTTGACATACAAGACCGAGGAGGAAGGGCGAGTAACGGTATTCGTCGCTGCCATAACGGAGCCATCTGGGGGCGGAATCATAACGGGAGTCCAACATCACACGTAGTTCCAGAGTTCGAAGTGACTTGAGCTTGGTGAAGTCACCCACTGTGACCGATGCGATAAGGGAGGTGGCCGAATCCATTTCGGTGACCAATATCAGACCAAGATGTTGAATTTTCTCGACCGTGCCATCAGGGATGCAAGTCAAACGTGGTCCGCAGTCAACAGCAAACTCTCTCAGTGACATAATAGGAGCGGTACTCAGAGCCCATCTGCGATCGACATAGGCAAACATAGCTGCCTCTTTGTAGACTTGTCTGCAGACGCGGAGAATGTTGACACCCGGGAGGAGTTGGATTATAGGCACGTCCCAGACCTGTGTATCCCCGCATGTGTCGACTTCTTGATAGTCGACGTCGTCGCCTTGCGAGAGAATCAGCCAGTAGATGCGGTTGCGTAGCTCAGCTGGCAGTCCCAAGAAGTTGAAGACACCTGGAGGTATGATGGCGATCGGCACGCTCATGCTGGTCTTCGCACCTCGTCGGCGGCGGCCCATTGGTATGTGCATGATGAGCGTTCGTACTGTGACAAAATCCGAAGTGATGATTGACAAGGAAGCAGTTCTGTCGAAGCGATGCTAAAGTGAAGTCGGGGGGTTGTGGTGCAGATGGAGGAAGGTGCGAGTGAGCCCTCAATTACAGACGCTTTGCTGAGACAACCGCGTGATGAGTTGACCAGCCTTTGAGCAGCACAGCTTCACTTGCCCAAAGCTGGCTTTATATTCAAGTCAGGTCGAGTGAGTTCCTGAATCTGCTGGGCTTGGTGTAGCGGCTACACCCAATAGATTACCGTAATAAAACTTTCCGAGTCCCGACGTGTACGGTTTAAAGCATGTGCGGACCCTCGCCGCCAGTAACCGCTATCTGGTATCCTAAGATCAAGGCACTCGGAGGGAGTTTTTCCCAGAAATGGTTTTCTGCTCCTTTGCTTATGAGATGTTGACTACGTTAGCTCTATACTTTTACACTGTTTGCTCGATGTTGATGTGAGCATCTCGCAGGAGACGCCGCGAGCGCGTAGCCGAACTCGTGAGCCTCTTTTATCACAGCGGTGACTGTAGTGCCATGGTTCGAATCTCCTGGCCGTGGCAACTTACTCGACGCGTGGACATTCATCCTTGTTCTTTGGCACTTGCTAGCTGCAAAATCACAACGTCTTCCAGCGTCGCGATCGTTGACGTGCTGTGCTTTGTGCATCAGGATTCGGATCCCCTTCTACCGCAGCAGGTCGAGCTCTCACTCAGTTGGATCGCGAGACGAAGCAGAACGTAATCCAATATTCGCAAACTCTTCCTGAATGCGGGCAAGCACGACCGACGACCACACCGACCTCTGTTCCCTATGCTCTTTACAGTGATACCCACCGTCCTTTCTATCCGCCGATGGAAGCAATCTTGTGTCGCACGATGGATAGAGTAAGCATCACTACACTCAGCTCTTGACCGTCACAGACTACAGAGAAGCTTGTCTTCTCTCTTCCAAGGATATCCGGGACGATTGACCTTCCGTATGAGAGGTAGGAGTCCGGTTTTCGAGGTGAACACTTCTACGTGATGGTGTCGTCGTCATCTTTGCTCCCAGGCACATTCGATTCTTGCGACCACTCAGCTGAGCAAGTCGAAGTTCGTATTGACAGACTGTCTCCTCCAGGTATAGCCGTGTGCAATTATCAGATCATTTGGCGTTTAGCTACGCAACATGATTCTCGAGCGATGAGAAGCAGACTTCAAGAGCTCATTCTTCTGCTATATCGCGATTCAAGAGATCTGTCAAGTCCTGGAATTTGGAGATAGATCCAGAAGACCATATCGCAGAAGGCCTGCTCCGCTACTTAGGACACTTTGTTAACGCACGTCGCACACCCTCAAATGCATGATTCTCGGGAGTTTTGCCGTCGACCTAGTATCACAGCCTCAGCTCGTCTTGAACATCACTCCTCTCTAGGTTTATCCGAACTCGAGGTCAAAAACGAGACGGGTCTTTGTACGCTGGTTTCATGCACAGGAGAAGACGTTGGAGCAAAGTTTACCAGTAACAGAGATCATGCTGTCACGACGCGCTGTGATTGGTTACCCCAGCTCCACTTGGCATCCCTCTCCATGACTTGCCCACGACACATGCTTCAAGTTCTTGCCATCTATAGGTCCATGACAAGAAACGTTCTTTTACGCCGCCGTGTCAGGGCCTGTGTATCAACTCCCGCTGGACCCTTGATCTCCAAGCTACACCTGCAGCTTGTTTCCGGCATGTGTTTGGATCTATAGGCTGACAATGCGTCCCCTGTGCTTTTCGAAAGAGATAGACCGAGGCCAGGAGGGGTAGCGGGGTGTTGACCGCATGCGGAGGACGAGATTTGCGACAATGTGCCATGAGTCTGTTGAAAAATGTTGTAGCTTGCGTTGAGCACGAGTCGCATCGTCGAATGCTTTATGATAGCAGGTAGGTCCTGTATCCTTGACTCTGAATTCCTTTCTGTCTATCTGCATACCTTTGTACCTTTTTTCTCGCATCTCTACTTGTGTTTGCAACAATGGCTGTTCAAGGAGCGCTTCAAGCGCTCACTGAGCCCTTGAATCAAATCAGCATTGCTACTGTTGTACTGATACTCCTTCTTGTCACCTACTTCACCCTATCATTCACCGAGCTCGAGACTGTTGGCAAGCTTTTTCACGCTGTCACTACTTCTGCAAAATTCGCATACTCTTGCTTTTTGAAGCCTCACACCGGTGACAACACTGGCAACCAACAGGATGCTCTTGAGAGTTTCTACAAGACTCAGGCTGGCATCTACGACGTCACCCGTTCAAGACTACTCCGTGGAAGAGAAGACATGTTGGCTATGGCTGCTGCTCAACTTCGTCATCAGCTTGAGCAGGGTCAATATACTCGCAAGCCAACCTGGGTCGTGAGTTGTATCTCGATTTGTTTGTATCTGAGCACTATGCTGATTTTCTGCATGAAGGATGTTGGTGGAGGCACTGGCTGGAATATCGAGCAGATGGAGAAACACCTTTCTGTCACCAGCTTCTTCCACGCAGTCTACCTCGTCGATTTCTCACCATCCCTCTGCCAAGTCGCCAGAACTCGATTCGCCCGCCTCGGCTGGAAGAACGTCAAAGTCGTCTGCCAGGATGCTCGTACCTTCAAGCTCAGCGACTACGAAGACGGCCACAATGACGATAGCGCAGTCTTTAGCATTGGCAAGAGCGCTCTCGACGAAAGCAGTGCAGCCGATCGTGTCGGTGCAGACCTCTTGACTATGAGCTACAGTCTATCCATGATCCCTGAGTTCCACCCTGTTGTGGACTCGCTCGCCAACTTACTTGCACCGAACGGGATTATGGGTGTTGTCGACTTTTATGTCCAGAATCAGATTCAGTTTCAGTCTCGCAACTACGTTGGCGGTGTGATCGATCGTCATTGCATGTGGATCTCTCGTATCTTCTGGGCCGCATGGTTTGAGATGGACAGAGTGTTCTTAGACTCTTCTCGTCGTGTAAGACCTTTCCTGTCGACGTTTTGAAGCAGTAGCTGACCATTATAGGATTACCTTGAATACAAATTCGGAACAGTGCTTACTGTCAACGCGAGAAACCATTTCTTCGGCTTCAGAATTCCATACTATGTTTGGATCGGTTGTGCCAAGCAGACCAAGTCATCTATGAACAAGCTCGCTGCTCTCGATGCCGCTGTGACAGAATCGCCATTCATCAGTGCTCTTGATCTCCAACGCAAGTCTGTCGGAGGCGCACGAAGAGGTTCGTCCTCCGAACGCCGTTCCAAAGCATATGAGTCGGCCATCGTCAACCTGTCGGCAAGTCTACCCCTGCCTGCGGCATGGTACCAGCAACACCACTGGCGTATCTACTATGACGAGCAACTGCAAAAGCACAAGCAGTTTGGCGACGAGTATATCTACGCCTTTACTTGGGAAGATGCCAGAGTCGATGCACGTCTCCTCAAGATCACCTCTGAAGATGTCATTCTCGCTATCACCAGTGCGGGTGACAACATCCTTGCCTACGCCCTCGAACAACCCAAACGCATCCACGCTGTTGACCTCAATCCCAATCAAAACCATCTTCTCGAACTCAAGGTTGCTGCATTCACCGCGCTCGGCTACACCGATGTATGGAAGCTGTTTGGACAAGGCAAGCACGACGACTTTCGTTCGCTCTTGATCAACAATCTGAGCCCTCATCTCTCCTCTCAAGCCTTTGACTACTGGCTCCACAAAGGTGACTCTACCTTTGGCACCAAGAGTCGTGGGCTTTACTACACCGGTGGCTCTCGTCACGCACTGCAACTAGTCCAATGGCTCGGCCGTCTCCTCGGCATCCGCGGCGATCTCGAAAACATGTGCAAAGCAGCCACTCTAAACGAACAACGCGAGATATGGAACAAACGCGTACGCAGAGTCCTCCTATCCCAATTCCTCAACTACACCGTCATCGGCACCGAAAAGTTTCTCTGGAAAGCATTAGGTGTGCCAGCCAACCAACGCGCCATGATCGACGACGACTACCTCCGTCAAACCTCTGCAGGCAAAAAAGTCAGCGGTGTCAAGTCAGGTCAAGCGATCTGGGAGTATGCGGTAAACACTCTGGATCCAGTGGTCAACAACACTTTGGTCTCGGAAGAAAACCCATACTACCTGATTTGTCTCCAAGGCACATACACCCAACGCTGCCACCCTGAATACCTCTCCCCGCGCGCCCACGTCAAACTCTCCAAGTCCTCTGCGTTTGACGGGTTACGCATCCACACAGACGAACTCTGCGAAGTCATGGCACGCATGGCGCCGGAAACCCTGACCATCGCTGTGTTGATGGATAGTATGGATTGGTTCAACCCCTGCGGTGCAGAAGCAGATGCACAAGTCAAGATTGTAAACCGAGCGTTGAAATTTGGCGGCAGAGTGTTGTTGAGGTCTGCGGGGTTGAGACCTTGGTATGTGGATGTTTTTGAAAAGAGGGGGTTTGTTGCTAAGAGGGTTGGTGCGAGGATTCCTCCT
>SWBH01000650.1:0-10177 GCA_024195465.1 Aureobasidium sp. EXF-8845
TTGATTGTTTCGTTTCTTTGATACCCCCTTTGCTTTTACGAATCACACTGTAATCATGGCCGACGCACTCAAGGCTGAAGGCAACAAGCTGTTTGCCGCGAAGGACTTCCAAGCCGCTGCGTAAGTTGGGTCTGATTCATATGCTTGCGCCTAGACGTTGCTGACAGACTTCTAGTCAGAAGTTCGGCGAGGCCATCGAACTCGACCCTAGCAACCACGTTCTCTACTCCAACCGCTCAGGCGCATATGCATCACTCAGAGACTGGGAGAAGGCCCTTGACGATGCCACAAAGACAACCGAGATCAAGCCCGACTGGGCAAAGGGTTGGGGAAGAAGGGGCGCTGCTCTGCACGGCATGGGCAACCTTGGTGAGTAATATCTCGTCACTACTTTCACACACGACAGCTCAAAAGCTGACAATCCCGTAGTCGACGCCACGGACGCTTTCGAAAAGGCTGTAGAGCTCGACCCCAACAACGCTCAAGCAAAATCCGGTCTCGAAGCCGTCAGACGCGCCATCCAGGCCGAAGCAGATGCTGACGGCGCCGACGCAACCGGTGGACTCGGCAGCATGTTCAACGACCCTCAGATGATCCAGAAGCTCGCCGCCAACCCCAAGACTGCCTCGCTACTGGGCGATGCCGCTTTCATGCAGAAGCTCAATCAGATGAAGTCCAACCCCAGCATGATGGGCGACGCCATGCAGGACCCACGTTTCCTGCAGGTCATGAGCGTCCTGCTCGGCATCGACATGTCTTTCGCCGACCCTTCGCAACAGCAACAACAGCAGGGTGGTCAGCAGAGAGGCGATGTTGAGGAGGATGTTCCCATGCCCGACGCCAGACCCAGCCAACCCGAGCCCGCAAAGGCCCCCGAGCCGGAACCGGAAGCGGAAGAGGAAGATGAAGAGGCAGCTGCGCAAAAGAAGGCAAAGGAGGAGGCAGACAAGGAAAAGGCCCTCGGAACCGAGAACTACAAGAAGAGACAGTTTGATGCTGCCATCGAGCACTACACCAAGGCTTGGGACCTTCACAAGGATATCACCTACCTCACCAACCTCGGTGCTGCCAAGTATGAAAAGGGTGACTACGAGGGTGCCATCGAGGCTTGCAAGCAGGCTGTCGAGTACGGTCGTGAGGTGTTTGCCGACTTCAAGCTCATCGCAAAGGCATTTGGTCGCATTGGTACCTCATACGAGAAGATGGGCGATCTCACCAACGCCATCGACAACTACCAGAGATCCCTTACCGAACATCGTACCCCTGACGTTCTCACCAAGCTGCGCGCCGCCGAGAAGGCCAAGATCAAGGCTGAGAAGGATGCCTACCTGGACCCCGAAAAGGCCGAGGAGGCTCGCGAGCTCGGAAATCTGAAGTTCAAGGAGGCCGACTGGCCCGCCGCCGTCGAAGCTTACACCGAAATGACCAAGCGCGCACCCGAAGATCCCCGTGGTTACTCGAACCGCGCCGCATGTTTGATCAAGTTGCTCACTTTCCCGGCCGCTGTCGACGACTGCAACATCGCCATCACAAAGGACGAGAACTTCATCCGCGCCTACCTCCGCAAGGCCCAGGCTCTCTTCGCCATGCGTGAATACAGCAAGGTCATTGACGTCTGTAACGAAGCCTCGGCCCACGACAAGGACGGCAAGAACGCCCGTGAGATTGAGCAGCAGATGCAAAAGGCATACCAGGCGCAGTACAGCGCTCGTGAGGGCGAGACTGAGGAGGAGACTATGGAGCGCATCCAGCGCGATCCTGAAATCTTGTCTATCTTGCAAGACCCCATCATGCAATCTATCCTGCAACAAGCCAAGGGTGACCCAGCTGCTCTGCAGGAGCACATGAAGAACCCTGGTATTGCAGCGAAGGTCCAGAAGCTCATGGCTGCTGGTGTCATTCGTGTTGGTGGCCGATAGATTAAATAGTCTTTGCCTTTCGTATACTTTGTCTATTCTGAAGCGTTTTCTCTCACAAAATTCATAGCAATCACATATTCGATGACCGTTTCATGACATTCTTTTTCAGTTTCTGTCTCTGCAATGTTTCTCCGAGTAGAACGAAATATAGGAAGATTGATTTGCTGTCAGTGTACCTGCATACGACTCTTCAAGAAGGAGCCTTGTAGCCATCAACATCTGTGCTTGTGCTAAGCTCTTCAAACTTCTTGACGTTCTCCCTGTACTGATCCAACTTCTCGTTGATGCCAGCATACGCATCTGTGCCAATCACACATCTCAATGGCGGATCCTTCATGACAGCCAACTCATACATGCAGCGAGCACCCTTCTTGGGATCACCAGCTTGAGTACCATTTCTCTTCTTCATGGCACTCTCGGCATCCAAATGATCATAATCCTTGTTCTTGGATTCGCCAAAATCCATACTTCTGCCCGCCCAATCGGTGCGGAAACCACCAGGCTCGATGCAAGTGAGATGAATGTTCCACTCTGGTTTTAGCTCCTTTGACATGGCTTCGGTAGCGCCCTCTACAGCCCATTTGGAGGCACAGTAGATGGAGAAGAAGGGGACACCGCGTTGGCCGCCGATGGAAGTTACTTGTTGGATTACACCACCTTGGGGCGATTGGGCGCGCATCTGTTGCAGAGCTTTACGAGTTACGTCCAGCAGGCCGAAAAAGTTTACTTCCATCTGTTTACGGATTTGGTTCTCGCTGAGACTTTCGAATTCGCCGGCGAGACCGTATCCAGCGCTGTTTTGGAGACGTATGTTAGTCGTCTGTCTGTCCAGGCTTGGGTGCAGCAAATGGAGATCAGGACTTACTTGTTGACGACAATATCCAAGCGGCCAAACTTGTCAATGGCCTTTTTGAATGCAGCATCGATGGAGTCTTTCTTTGTGACGTCTAGGTCTACGGCGAGGTAGTTCTCATCTGTGGCACCTTCGGGCTTCTCTAGCTTGGAAGAATTGCGGGCAGTAGCAACTGCATGATCACCCTCAGCGATGATTTTCTTTACATACTCGGCACCGAAGCCGGTGGATGTTCCAGTAACGAAGAAGACTTTTGGTGACATGTTGAATTTGATTGAGGTGGTTTGTATAGAAGAATGTAATGCTTTGTTCGTTTGGTATATATATGGATTGTTGATTGGGTTTACAATAGACGTCACTGCTCGTCATCAGTGTCCAAAGCCGTTAACTCCGGTACACATTGATGGGCTTCACCTTCCTCGGAACCTGTAATGATCACTCAATCAACACAATTCCAAATTGTCTTCGGAAGCAAGTGTTCTTAAGATGACGATGATGCATCAGGCGTCTAAAAATCCTCAGACCTGGCCCATCCAATGGAGCACTTCTCTACCCAACGACTCCTCCCGCTCAATTCCGGTGCTCAATCCAAGGACGGTGCTGAAATGGTTGTGACCTTCAAGCAACACTTCACTCAGACTGTCCTTTCCAAACTTTTCTTTGTACGCGTTGACAAAATCTTGGCTGCACTCGAGAATCTCATCTTCGGGGTCCAAAGTAGCTGTTACCACCAACAGTTTCGTTTCTGAAGAATGTGCCTTGGACACCTGACCCAACGCGCAGTCTTGTTCGATTGTGTCCTTGTAGTATGTGGTAAGCACATCCATGCGGTCGGCACCTGCTTTTTGGAAGTGTGCGGGTATGGAGACGAGGACTACGCCTTGGATGATGACTGAGCCTGTTTGGACTGTCTTTCTCGATTCGGCGAGTGCGGGTTCGAGAAGCCAAGTTGCAGAGTGTACTGCACCGGCAGAATTGCCCATGATCCAAAGCTTGTGGTTGCCAGTGCTGAAACGGTTCTTGATCCATTCGAGAGCACCTGCGATGTCTTGACCTCCTGACGGATAGACACCACCGTCGCCTGTACGTCTGTAATCAGGGATCACCGTGATGAAGCCCCTCGACTACGATTTATCAGCCACTTCGAGTTCACTGTTCAGAGATTTGACTGTCTGCTTACCGAAAAGTAGTGTCCAATATTTGCATACACCAAGCCTTCAGCTGTGGGTGGACTGGGCATGCGCTTGTCACCTCTGGACAGACCACCGCCATAGACGAACACCACTACAGGTGTGTCCTCTGAGATTTTCTTTGGACTGTACAAGTCAAGCTTTTGACGTGGATCAGAGCCGTACGTAAACTCTTCGCGCGGCGTAGACTCGATGCTGCTTCTACTGTCTTCGTGTAGAGTGGAATATGCCTTCATCGTCGGCATCAACGCCGGAAAGATAGCGCGACCGAATTGCGGTAGTTGATCCATGACAGACGAATCAAATGACTGGCTGCTGTGTATTGATGAAGAATATAGTCGACCGTGACTGAGAGGTATGAGGGGAAAAGAGATCAAGGCTTCAATGTTCCGCAGATGAGTGCCGTCACTTCTGCAATGTGACCGGAGCTCTACTTATCCAGGTGCCGTAATCTAATAAACTCTGGCGGTATTCGGCACATCAATCAAACAGCGAGGAGTGTGATCTGTGGCCGCTTCGACCAACATAAGAGGGGCAGGTGGAGAGTGGGTCGTGGTCTAGGGCTTAGTACTTAGGGCTAATTCGGTGTGCGGCTGGGAATGGCCGAGTTCTTCTCGACGTGCTCGAGAGTCGAAACACGATTTTGAGCAGCAAAAGCATCAACCAACTGACTCCTGGGGAGCTTCAACTTCTGAGCTGGAAGACGGATATACCAGTCGAGAGTACTAGTAAAGATGTCTCAAGACAATTATGTACAGGCTCCTAGAACAGAACTCAGAGCAATCGTGGCATCTCCACAATCCCACAATCCCCACACGTTCGCATGGACTCAAAACTCAAACTCAAAACATACACATCTCTGGCCTCGGCTTTGGGGGCCCCACAAGCTAGAGAGCTTCAAGGAGATCAGATGGGCTTGTTTCTGCACAGAGCACACGGTGTACGGATGACAGTAGTCCCGAATGGTAAGCAAGGGTAGGGCAAGTTTTTCAGGGCTTCGGCAGGAGTGCGAAACTTACTATCTCATATAAAGTCTGTAGCCTGCCTTGATGCTCACCATATCTTCTTTTCTTATCTGTCTTACGGCCTTTACTATCTTGAATCCTTCTCGTCCCATCGTCTTGTTGTCTTGAAGCCTGTCATCTCTTCCACTGGACTTATATACAACAACTTCGAACAGACCACACCTCAACTCCAAGAATCATCAATCATGCCCGTCCCAATCCTCAGCGAGCCACCAGGCAAAGCAGACTCTACCTACGTCCTCCCCGTCTTTAGCGGCGAACTCTGGACAATCCCCACTTCAAACTCGGTCATGCGCATGCTCGTCACAGAAAAAGAATCCAAAGGCGATTTCGCAGTCGTGACAACCGGCGGCCAACAAGACAACCCAATCGGTTTCCACTACCACCGCGACGCCCACGATGTATTTCTCTGTCTCAAGGGAAGCATGAACGTATGGGCCGATGACGCTGCTCGTACACTCTTACCCGGCGATTTCGCCTCTGTGCCTCCTAATGTGGTACATCAATACCAAATCTTGGGTTCGCATACCGAGTTTGCTGGTCTCATCGTGCCCGGCGGGTGGGAAGAGTTTTTCAGATTCATTGGAGAGCCTTTTGCTGCCTCACCCATGGGACCTTTGTTCCCTACAAGGGACAACAGAAATCCTATGGAGGTGTTGGTACCTAAACTCATTGCTGCGACTGAGAAATTCGATATGGTGCCTAAGCGCGACCACAAAGGTGCTGAACCGATCCTCTGCTCCAAGGACGATAACAAACTCGCCAACAACACAACGGCATACTTTCTCAAAGCAGACTCAGGACCCAGATATGCAAGTGGAGGTTTATTGGTGAAACCTCTATGCCAAAAAGCAGATTCGAATGGAAAGTTCAGCATTGCCAGACTCGAAGGGTCTGAGACGATACACGCGCAATATCTTGCTTACAACACCGTCACCTTTGCAACTTCGCATCACTGCTTTTTGGTGGATATGGGTAGTTTCCGCTTGACCGTTGGTGGACAGGGTTCGGAGATTAGTGCTGGAGAATCAATCTTTGTGCCTGCTGGTCAAGAGTTTACGCTCGAGGCTTCGAGTAGGTACTCTGCTTTGTATGTGTTTACCAATGGAGGTGGGTTGGTGGAGTTGTTGGTTGGAATGGGTCAAGAGTATGGAAGTCAGATCATTGCTGAAGACTTTCCTACCGATGTTGCAGAAATCGATGGACTCCAAGAAAGAGTTGGTGTCAAGGTCGGTGAGCCTCTCTGATTCGTACAACAGCTTCTATCTTAAGAATTACATCGTTACAATAGCTTGAACAGCTCGTTCCATTTACGAAATGTATAGATCCAACTTTCAGAACAGATTCCTCTTCCTTCTCTAATGTGTAAATCTAAAGTCCAATCGTTTATTGCCCTCATCAGTCGTAGTAGCAAGATAATGTTCCTTCTGCTCCTTGTTCATAGCATTCCACTTCTCATCACGACGCTTGTTGACCGTAACATAGAAAACTTTGCAACCAACAAAGGCGCAAATATTCCAACAAACAAGACCGATGAGAATCTTGTTGCCAGTAAAATAGTAGGGTTTGTCTTCAGTACGATAGACGTTGGACGAGTAAATATTAGAGGCTTGTACGAACATATTGTAGAGTGCTGTAGCTACAGCTCGAGTACGCACGGAGCCGCCGTTTCTTGACGTGACTGCAACGATGACGGGATGAATGTAGGGTTGGGCGTAAACCAGGCAACTGAGGATCCAAGTGGCCCAATGATTGCGTGACTCTGGTAAGACTTCGAGGGCGATCAGACAAGGCAAGACAAACCATTGCGAGATAGTGCCGATGAGGAAGCGATCGTTGACCTTTTCGGAGAGATACGACAGCCAAAGCAGATTGATAATGAAGAAGCAATAAGCAGGGATACTGAGAAGATTAGTCTGGAAAGTCGTGAAGCCAGCACTCTTAAGGTTGAGGGTGAGGTATGCAGACATGGGACTTGCTGGTACCATCCAAGTCAATCCCAGGAGGTAGATAGGCCACATATGGTAGTCCTTGAGACACTTCCAGAACATGCCTAAAGAGAGTGCCTGTCTGTTGTGCATATCTCCTTTACTGGGATCGTCTCTCAAGACCCTGTTCACCATGATCTTTTCTTCTCTTTCGTTGAACCAGCCGTCTTTGCCGCGGAATTTGGAGGCGGTTTGTGTGGGTGATGGTGGGATGTAGAACCAGGAAGTTATACCGATGATGCCTGTGAGACAGCCTTCCAGTGCAAAGAGCCAGCGCCAACCCTCGATACCATTGATGCCGCCCATGTGGAGGAAACCAAAGGCAAGGAAAGCCGATACGATACTCGTGAACTGGTAGGAGAACCAGAAGTAGCAAAGTCGAATGGGTAGCTCTCGCGATGTGTACCAGTAACTCAAGTACAAGATGTTGTCAGGAATCTGTCAAGGTTAGTATAAGTCAATAGGATCTGGCTGTAACAAATAGACTTACAAAGCCTCCCTCCATGAGTCCCAGCAAAGCCCTGCAGGCCCAGAACCCGCTTCGACCCTTGATAAATGCTTGACAGGCGGCAATCAAAGACCACAGAACCATCTGAATAGGCACCCATCTATCTGGTCCAACTGCCTTTCCGATCATCTGACTAGGTAGTTCTGCAAACAGGAAGCAAAGATAGAAGATGGTTTGACCAGTATTGTAGTCGTTGGTGGAGACTCCGATATCCGTAAGCATATTGTCCGACAGGGCTTGTGAAATATTGCCTCTGTCCAATTGCAGGGCAAAAAACATAAAGCACACCCATGAGCAGATGCGCAAATCAATCTTAAAATCGAAACATGTTAGCAAGAATTGGCTTTGATCGTTCTCAAGAACCACTAACCTTTCTAACAAGCTTCTTCTCCTCCTTGGCTTCCCATTGAAAGCTCGGGTCCCATCTGTGATACCCTTCATAGCTTTCGATGGGCTTGTAGAAGCTCTCGAAGGACTCGGAGTCGAATGAAGACTCTCGAGTCTTGCCTGCTGTGTCGAAAATCACAGGTTCATCCACCGTGGCTAGAGGGAAAGCCTTGGTGTCAGAGACATTTTTCGAGACAGTGGAGCTCGTGTCACTTTCCAGCTTTGCCATCTCGCCCATGTTGAGAGTCAAAGTCCACGAAGTTGATGGGAGGTAGAGAGATGGTCCGGCTGGCAAGAGTAGATATGTCACTTTTGATACATCGAAATTTTCCAGTGGATCAATGTTGATAGCACGAAAATAAGACCAAGTTCCGTCACCGTGGCGAACAGGACTGCCTGAGTGGATAGACCAGAATTGTTGGGCCTCTGATAGTGGACCGCATGTTCCCATACCACGACATGCCATGAGTGGATACCACTGGTCTCATACACGGTAGAGTAGGATTCCGCGGAATCGCCTTTCTCGCCGGTGCCTCAATGTAACCAAGGCAGACAACAATGCTTCAAATCATCGTTACTCTGACACTGTGTTGTTGCGTGATAGGCCAGGTCCTTGGTGCAAGACGTCCAGAATTGCCTAATCGGGAAGTGAGTTGGTATGGCGTGCTTTGCGGAGTACATTGGCAAGAATGGCGACATCTAAAAACCACGCATTAGCCTCGTGGTTTCCTGATTATGCACTGGAATATCATAGGCCTGTGATGGGGTGATTTACGAGAAGGATTGAAGTAGTGTTTGAAGGTCCTCTTTTCTGCGGTCGATGCTCAACTGCCGTGATACAATTTGGTGGAAACGGTTCAGATTTGACCATCGCACGCAATGGTGTGGAGTGATTGTAAGATGCTCTGACTCTATCGTATAGTTAATAAGAATGTTACGTTGGGAAGATCCCCGATGTATCTCTTCCTTGTACTGAGTCGATCTTTGGAAACAGTTGCCGCCACCCGGTTGTTCAGTCAAAAGTAGCTCGATAGCTCCTTCTGTTTAGTCTCTAATTCATATCCTTTGCTCTTACCTCACATCAAAAACACCTATACTTCCAAGAATTATGGCTCCTGCTCTAATCGAGACCCCTCAGGATACGAGTGCTGAGAAGATCTACGTTAAAGACAGGCTCGAAGAAGGATACAAGGAGGCCTTCGCTCAAGGTCCCAAGACAACAAACTACGATAACGAATTGAAGGGCGTTGGCAAGCACCCTCCGGCAAGATACCCAAACTACTTACCGGTCTGGGACAATGAGGAAGATATCGGTGGAAAATACCCACCCAACCAGCCTTTTGAGGCAGTAGAACATGGACTGGAAGCCGATGAATCTTTCCAGAACCTGTTGAGAGGAGCCACTTCAGTCGAGGACCTCACTGCCAACATTGGAGCAGAAGTCAAGGGTATTCAGCTCAGCAAGCTCGACAAGGCTGGCAAGGACGAACTCGCCCTCTTCGTTGCACAAAAGAAAGTTGTCGGTAAGCATTGGAATCTTTCTTCCAGCACTCAGATACTAACCAACACAATCAGCATTCCGCGATCAAGACTTTGCAGACCTACCAATTCAAGAAGCTCTTGATTTTGCCGAATACTTTGGACCCTCACATATCCACCCTGCCTCTGGCGCCCCAAAGGGCTTCCCAAAAGTCCACTTGGTCCACAGATCAGCAGCAGACACAACCGCCAAAGATTACTTCGAGGAGCGCACCAACAGCATAACCTGGCACAGTGATGTGACCTACGAGCAACAACCTCCAGGTACCACATTCCTGTACCTTTTGGACGGTCCCGCAGCAGGCGGTGATACCTGTTTCGTCAACCAAGCCGAAGCCTACAACAGACTGTCTCCAGAGTTCCAGAAGCGTCTGCACGGTCTCAAGGCTGTTCACTCTGCCCATGAGCAAGCACAGAATGCTCTTGCTCGTGGCAGCATTGTGCGTCGTGATCCCGTCGCCAACACTCATCCTGTGGTCAGGACACACCCGGCCACTGGCGAAAAGGCATTGTTCGTGAACCAGCAATTTGTGAGGCGTATTGTAGGGTTCAAGAAGGAGGAGAGTGAATATCTCCTCAAGTTCCTCTATGATCATATTGCGCTTTCGCAGGATATTCAGGCCAGAGTCAAGTGGGCACCTGGAACTGTCATCGTTTGGGACAACCGCGTCACTGCTCACAGTAAGAGTCCCGATTTGATGTCTTTCCCGGGAAATACTGACCTTGTAATTTTTAGCCGCCATTCTTGACTGGCAAGACGGTTCGCGA
>SWBH01000651.1:0-10149 GCA_024195465.1 Aureobasidium sp. EXF-8845
CTTCCTTATCGATGGCGATTTCACGACCGACAAAGTCAGCAAGAAGCGCTTGAGAGACCAAACAGCGGAAGAGCTGGCCAAGACTGCTGGCAATGCTACACAGCCAAAACATCACATTCTTCGACTCTACAACTCAGAGCGCAAGCTGAAGATGTTGGCCAAGAACGAACGCCAGCTTGTACAATTCCAGGAGTCTATTGACTACATGGTGCGAAACACGGTCTGGTCGCTAAAGCACCGCTTCGACAGCTTCGCTCCAGTCCGCAAGAACGTCTTTGCCCGCTGGCTGGTCGATGGTAGAGATCACATGTGGCAGGTATCGAGAGCCATTGACAATGCCAGAAGCTTTGTGTACATCCACGACTGGTGGTTGAGTCCTGAATTGTACCTACGCAGACCGGCTGCCATAAGTCAGAAGTGGCGCCTCGACCGTCTCCTTCTGAGAAAAGCCCAAGAGGGCGTCAAGATCTTTGTCATCGTCTATCGCAACATCGAGTCAGCCATTCCTATCGATTCCGAATACACCAAAGCCTCGCTCCTGGATCTCCATCCCAACATCTGCGTCCAACGTTCGCCCAATCAGTTCAGGCAGAATCAGTTCTTCTGGGCGCATCACGAGAAGCTAGTTGTTATCGACAATGCTATGGCGTTCGTGGGCGGCGTAGACTTGTGTTTCGGAAGATGGGATGACCCTCATCATTCTCTGACCGACGACAAACTTACTGGCTTCGAGCTGGACATGGAGGGACCCAGAACGGCAGACAACTGTCAGGTCTGGCCTGGTAAAGATTACTCCAATCCCAGAGTCCAAGACTTCTACGCTCTGGACCGCCCGTACGAGGAGATGTACGATCGCACAAAGGTGCCTCGTATGCCTTGGCACGATATCGCCATGACTATTGTTGGTCAGCCCGCCAGAGATGTGGCTCGTCACTTTGTTCAAAGATGGAACTACATCCTCAGACAGCGTGTGCCTTCTCGACCTACACCAATTCTTCTGCCTCCACCCGAGTTCGATCAGAGCGAACTTGAACGACTCGGCATGACCGGTACCTGTCAGATACAAATCCTTCGTTCTTGCACTTCCTGGTCGATCGGCACACCGAACAAGACTGAATGCAGTATCATGAACGCCTATGTCTACCTCATCGAAAACTCTGAGCACTTTGTGTACATTGAAAACCAGTTCTTCATCACTAGCTGCGTTGTCGAAGGTACACAGATCAACAACAAGATTGGTGATGCTCTCGTTGAGAGAATCGAACTCGCCCACCAAAGAGGTGACAACTGGAGAGCATGCTTGATTATTCCTCTTATGCCTGGTTTCCAGAACCAAGTCGATTCGCAAGACGGAACTAGTGTTCGTCTCATCATGCAGTGCCAGTACCGTAGTATCTGCAGAGGCGAATCATCCATCTTTGGCAGACTGCGTGCTCAGGGTATTGATCCTACGCAATACATCGAGTTCTATGCTCTGAGACAGTGGGGCAAGATTGGTCCTCGCAACAGCTTGACCACCGAACAACTTTACATTCACGCCAAGTGCATGGTTGTTGACGACCGCAGCGTCATCATCGGATCCGCCAACATCAACGAACGCTCCATGTTGGGCTCTAGAGATTCTGAGGTGGCTGCCATTGTTACTGACCAGGAGATGATTCCTTCTCTCATGGGCGGCAAGCCTTACGACGTTGGAACCTTCCCTCACACGCTTCGTATGCGTCTCATGCGTGAACATCTCGGTATCGATGTTGATGAAATCTACCGTCGCGAGTGTGAAGCTGAAAAGGCATTCCAAGACGAGGAGATGGAGCGCATCTACAGAGATGACTACATCACCCCTCCTGAGACTCCTACAGCTAACGGCTTGACCGAGGAGAACCTGCAGTACAATAGTGAGCCGGATGGCAAGGCTGATGTTCTGCAAAATTTCCTCAATGAGACCCATAATGGCCATGCTGGTCAGGTTGATGGTGTTAGCGGTAAGAAGCAATCTGCTGCTGAGAAAACACAAACACATGACCTTGACGTTGCTGGATATGGACCCGACAATATGAAGGTTCTCGAGCATGTAGCCGACCTGTCCGCAAGAGACACTTACATCACACCCCACGGCAAGGAAGTGCTGAAGAGTGGTCACGATGCCGGACGACCTAGATCTTCTTCATTGAGAAAGGACATTATTCACCACCACCTTCATGACCTTCCTCACAATGCCACCGAGGCAGGTCGCGTTCTTCCTCCACCAATGCCACCGCGTATGAACACGCGCGAGCTGGGCCTGACACATCTGTCTCAACTCCCACCACTTCCTGTCTCTGATGACTCGGACATAGGTGGCCCGTCTTTGGTGAAGGAGGTCACTTCTGAGAACGCTCATATTATCAATCCGCTGCTCAACTCCATGTCGCGACCCTTGATTGACGAGGACTGCATGCGTGATCCATTGGATAATCACTTCTACAAGAAGATCTGGCATCAGGTCGCAGAAAACAACACTCGCATCTACCGTCAAGTCTTCCGCTGCATGCCAGATTCTGATGTTCAGTCCTGGGCTGAATACCGTCAATTCAACGCATACAACGAGAAGTTTATGCAGTCTCAAGGTATGGGTACGAGTGTGCCACTCGCTAAGCCCTCTGGAGATGCTCCCGATTCTAGTGGTCCTCCTGGCTCTGGCGCCACCGATGCCCTTTCCTCCATCGCAAACCCTTCCGAACGTATAGCCAAGCACGCCAGCAACAGATTCAGTGGTTTCAGCAAGCTGTTTGGTGGTCGTCCTGGCACGTCCCAATCCAACGCCACTGCTGCCACTGCCGATATGTCAGAGAAGCAAGGACTAGACGGCGGCCCTCGAGCTTCCGACTCAGCCCTCACCGTCAACGCCGACGCAGCCCCTACTGACGAACCCTTTGACGAAAAAGCCGCCGCCCAACGCAACGACACTGCAAACACAGACGCCACCCTCGCCCCACCACCCCTCGACGGCGTCCCCACCAACGCCAACAACACCGCTCCCGCCCGCCTCATGATGAAATCCCGCACCATCCAATTCCCCGAAATGACCGAAAAGGAAAAGAATTTCGAACCCAACCCCTTCGGTCATCAATTCCAACATGCAGCTACTGTAAATGGGAATATACAGCATTCGACTTCTACGAAACGGAGACGCAATCGTGCGGGTACTAAAGGCAGTATGAAGAATGGAGGTGTTTATGAGCCTGAGGTGCTTACCAAGGAAGAGGCGGAGGGATTGTTGAAGATGATTCAGGGACATTTGGTCGTTTGGCCTTATGATTGGTGAGTTTTCTCTTTTTCTTCTCACTTTTCTTTACTTGAGGATGATGGGGAGGCAATATTGGGTGATGGATGCTAATTGTGATTGATAGGCTCGAGAGAGAAGAAAAGGGAGGGAACTGGCTCTACAATATCGATCAGATTGCTCCTTTGGAGATTTAGTAAGTTTTTCGGAAGGAGTATTGAGGCAAGGATGTTTGTACTGACTTTGTTACAGCGATTGATCGACCTCAAAATCGACCTTCTATTGCCTATCTTTCCTGGCCTGGGATGTCCTCGACATTGCTGAGCCTTTGCTCTCCCACACATCTGTACAACTACACCAATAATCATCATCATCATCAGCAGAAAAAGAGCAAGGAGTTTGGGTCTTTCGCAGCGGCATTCAGTATGGCGTTTTTCTATTTTTGGTTTCTTTCGTTCTTAGTGTACTATTTTCTCTCTGGTTCAAAGAAAAAAGTCATAATATTGACAAGACTCTTTATCATCGTGTACGACGTTCTCCCTAGGCGTTGTAGTATGTGCTTTCCATTGCTAGGTATCTTTGTTCCTTGATGTTTATTTGTTCCTCTGTCCTTGGTGACTGTTCATCGTTTTCTCAATTGGGTACCATGTTTGACTTGTCACGGGAACGGACATCCAGAACGAGGCATCACTTTTTTCCTTCTGGCCATGTATCATGCAAGGTGGAACTTGAGAACCTAGGTATTACGATGATGACAACACAGAGGTGAACGTGCGAAACACAATTTTCTCATCCTGGTTTTTGGATTGTTGGGGTTGAGACACGGAGATAGAGTAGAGAATGACCGCCATGTTCCCCTTCTCCCCTCCCCATGTTTCAAAACACGCAATATACCATCTTCTTGTTGTTTGTCTGACAGTATGCCTGTTGGGAATTTTCCACATCGAGGCTAAAGGTTTGAGCAGTGCTGGCGGCTGGGTAATTGAGCGCATATGTATATCCTGCTTTGAGAATGTCAGCGATCTGTCGAGAAGGCGAGGGAGAAGTTATGCCAGCGTACCTTGCTTGCACCATGATAGTGTCACTGTTGAAAACTGGATCACCATGTTGTTCAAAGGCCGGAAGTTGGACTCGTACGATACGTTGCGCCGCACCACTCAAGCTGGATACTTGATGGAGATGGCCTGACTGATTGAGAGCTCTGGGGTAGCTTCGATATTCCAGGGCTGCGGATGGTGGAGGATTCGACCATTGCTTGCCTTAAGCTTACTGGCCGAAAAAGACTGTAGGTTTGTGTTGGCAGCGATATATTGCATCGTGTTGTCCCAATCCTCAGCGGCTTGAAGGATCCTTGCACCACCATTGCGAAATCTTCTTACAGTATGCAGACGTACGTTGTGGAGCACAAGCTCTCGCAGGTTGGAGTTGTTGAACCAAGAGTTTTGGTTGTTCTTGATGAGTGCGCAATTCTGGATGCTCAGAGTTTGAATCTTGGCAAAGATGTTCAAGCCTCTCATCATGTCAAAGTGCCAGGTAGTAAGGGATTGCATGCAAACATGCATGCCTGCGTCGTGGTGCAAGATGTTAAGGTAACGCAATGGTTCTTTCTCTTGGCCTGGTTTGGAAAATTTGAGGCTCACGCACTGCAGAGTCTTGGTGTGTATCATATACTGCCAAACGGGTTGGAACTTTGGACCGAATGATTTGGGGATCAGAGGGGTCTTTGCTCTCAAGATGCCAGCGGCGGTGTCGTCAAACTCTAGGATGAGATGACCCACGCCTTGACCACCGTGGCCAAAAAGGAGATATGCCATGACTTCAAACATGATACTGATGATGGACGATTCGTCATCCATAGGGATCTCGAAGGCGGAGACCTTCAAGACGATTTGGTGGTCGATGCGGTGGAGATGTTTCAGGGCTCCGAGCAACAGATCGTCTTCACCTGGGACCCCCATGCCGGGACACAAAGATCCAGACAGTGCGAAATCTTTGTTGTCGTAAGCGACGGTAATGGATCGGATGTTAGCGGCAAGCTCAGGAACTCGTGCCGTCCAAAGTAGTCTAGCGAAGGCCTTGGTGGATGGAACCACGCGAAGGTGGGTGAGGTAAGATTGGTGAAAGTGCTGGTCGCTGAGTTGTTTCAACAGCCTGGAAGTCGCTCTCACACTCTGGAGAGTCTTCTTATCGTAAAGACACTGGTTGACTATCATCTTGACAATCTCTACTGGAAGTGACTGCAGATTCGAAGAGCGAGCGGGCTCTGGTGTGATCTGAGGCGATGCGAGCGCAGCACGAGCGTCGAGATAGCCGAAGATGTCACCTCCTGCCATCCCTCTTTGTCAGTCGCGATATCAAGTGGGCGTATGGTGTCGACTTACTACTACCATCGGGGCGACGTGAGTGGGAAGTTTTGGGAGGCATGGTATGACGGTACAGCAATGCTGTTTTGTCAAGACCGAGCTTGATGCAATGATAGTTAGCGGTGTTAGACAGGAGAATTCGTCGCGTCAGCACTGGAATCTGCCGTGTGTTGGCGATGGTGGTCAGACGCGAACGACAACCCGGAGACGAAACTCCCAACAGCTGGCTCAATGACAGCGTATCGAGTCACGAATCTGCACGCGGGGTTTGAACCGTTCACACTGGCTAAAGCAAGGATCAAGGCCTCCGACTTTATCATTTTCACATGCAGTTGTGGTATCATGCTCGTTTTCCTGCTTTCACATCCCGAAATGATGGGCTCGAATGGTCTACTCGGAAGCTCGTGAAGTTTGCTACTCCAGTCCGCAACTACATGCCCTTGACGACATCTCTTGACCCAGAGCTGATACTCGTCACAGCAAACAGCTTCTAGACGCCGCCGTATCGAATATTCTTCCTCGACAGAGCCTACATTAATCACAGGGGGTTGGGGTCTCGCTAGGTGATCACACTCGTTAAAGTGCTTGAGAAGCTCTGGAGCTATATAGCACTGCGTACCGCCACAGAAATCCATACTCAGAAATCCGCACTCAGCTCGTGCCTCCGATGGTTGCTCGACGATTGTTTTATATACGTACGGCGACCACCATACCAATATGTCAGCATCTCCAGCTCTTATTCATAGGTTTCCAAAATTAGGTTGTATTCGAGAGTAGAAACCTTCCGGTGATGTGATGTTTGGTATTCTCCGAGTAGTAATAACAAGACATGAGTTTTCTCATGGTGATGTGAGTAGGTATAGAGTCTTCGAGAGGTGTTCGGATCCCTCTTGAAGTCCTTTGACTTTGCAATTGGTGACTCTGGTAGCTGGTGGGCAATCCACTATGATGCGTGTCTCAGAGTCACGATCTCTGTTCCAACCGAGATGTCGATGACTTGGTGCTTGGAGTTGGACTGCGGGTAGCAGCAGGTTCATTCTTTGGTTAGATGCGGTGCCCCTCTGAACTTCCAGCGTGGGTGTGTCTAGGATTCTCTATCGTCGAGGTTGGGGCTGCCGACTTAGACTTCATGACATATATGGTGATCGAAGTGTTCATAGACAACGGCATGTCTGCTGCCGACGATTAGACAGTTGGCGCTGTGATTGGTTTGATATGGAAATAACTGTAAAAGGCCTATTGATTCGGTTACTTGTCCGATGTGACCACCACCCTCGCCACATCGATATTAGTAACGGCCGTAGTGGTTCGACGAACTGTAGCAATGAACTCACGAGTCAAGGGCGGAGAAATAGTAATTATCGCCGATCTCTCGTGGTATGCTATCCTTGGACTTGAGCTCTTGGATTCTGGTAATTAAGACAGACACAGATATATTTCCATGTGGTGGTTAAATTTTTCTCAGCCAATGGCATGCCTTTTCTGGCTATCAAGCCCTTGGTTACATACAAATACATCAATTTGGAAAGAAAACACCTGTGAGACGCCGATTTTGGTTGTGCCATCTCCGTCATACCCGCCTGCCTCGCTACATAGATGTTAGCAATAAGCTCACGTTGCCGGCGGCATGTGAAGATGGACTCGCAAGTCTAGTGCAACAGAGCATAAGTCTGCTCTGAGTCTCCGCATCTTAACACCTTGATCATGTTCATCCTTTTCGATGTCTTAATGATGCAGCTCTCTGGTTCTCTCTAGGATTGTTGCAACAAAGACACGGAAGGTATTTACCATGTCGTTACATATCTTGTGCTTTGGGAAGCCGGGACCGAGTGAAAAATACCCAAGAGTATCTTATGCTCAGGGATGGTAGCGGGTTGGGCGTGCTGTTCAGACAAGACAAGGCTGTAGTTCTTTGCTGTCGGGCAAAGCAAAAGGCACTCCGACGGTTGCGGCAAGAGCACTATACGATGCGCGCAAGAAGATTCCCGTGTTGGGAATAGCAGACTGTTTGGGAGGTTGCTGTGAGATAGGGGACCAGATGCCAGAGTAATCTGTGTTAGGACGACGTTTCGGTTAGTAGCAGCGGAAGTCATCGACACTGGCATCGACGTACGAAGCGAAAGGAGATTCGGCATGTTGAGAAATGAAAATCGCACAGAAAGGAGATGCTGGCGTTTCTGATCAGCAGTCACAGTACATGCATGAGCAAGGAATAGATTGGCGACAGTTGTGGCATGGCTCATCGCGAGAAGAGAGTCCAGACTAACGCGTAGTAACACTCCAGGCCTCCCGAAAGGCTGCAAGCAGATTAAGGAGATCTTGAAGTCTGGGTGTATACTCGAAGAGGATGTGTAGTGAGCGTTTGATGTGCAGTCGTCTGACCCACCCGCGACCCGTAGAGCGTTATGTCTAGGCCATAGCAATGACGGTACTGGAGTCGAGATAGTTATGTTAGACGAGGGAGCGTGATGTCCATGCAGACCGCGAAAGTAAGATAGATTGCATGATGGCCGAGAAGAGACATTGCGGCTCAGGCTGCAGGCGTTCGTGCCATTCCATCGGGGCTACCGCAAGCGCCACAATACCTGAGTGGCGTGTCTGTACAGTTGAGTGTTCCGCGTATGTGAGATCGACGGACGGGAGCCTGGTCCGACAATCGATATCATTTCTATGGTATGCAGCTTTGAGATGAGATGTATGTGCAATGTCAACGTGGTGTCTTTGGAATTTGCATCGTAGAGATGGAGCTGGAGTACTCGGACGGGACGGTAGTGCCGAGAGCATTGCGATCCCACAATCGTTGATCGACGTCAAAGTGCAGCACCTGGTGAAGACGAATGATGTTATTGTTGTTGAGGAGGAGAAGATATCGACGGACGCGTCGCGGCAGAAAGCGGAGAAATTCGGACAACGGCCGAAATAAGGGCAAGAACGGTCGTGTACTTCCTTCTTTGGTCGCAGGATTCTGCTATACAGCTAACTTTGGTCGCTCTTTAGTTCAGGTCGCCAGATCAGACCTGTGCATGAGACAAGATCTGAGACATACCTTGAGGATGGGGCATGGGCTGATAGATCTACAACCATCAGGCTCGCGACTTCCATCCTCATACAGCATAGCCCTAACGAACAACAGACAGCGTCTAATTGCTTCAGCCAATAAGCCAACTGTCACATACAAGATATACGAGTTTTCCAGAGTTCGATCCACCACACGTCGGACTGTAGTTCAGGACGTAACATTATCAGCTTACTGGCCATCCGTCAGTCGAGTAAAGGATCCGCTAAAGGTACACATTTCGTCCCAATGATGCTAGTTCCCGACGGACTACCTCCTCTTTGGTACGCACCGCAAATTTGTATGCATCGAGAAACCACAAGGGGCAATATGTCAGTTGGCTGATGATCAATCTGGACATTACTCGAGAGAAAAGACAACAACTCTGAGCCGTCACGTTTGCGGAGCGGAGCGATCCGTTTTTCGCGGGCCGTCGGAACCACACACCAGCAGAACCTTCTTTTTTCATCAAAACTCGACGTCAACTTCTCCAGTTACCAGTTCAGATTGAGTCGCATGGCCAACACGTTTTTGACCAACGACTGCTGACAAGCGAGGATGCACAGATGCGAAAGGGGTATGCGCGAGCGTAGAAGCCGAGGTCAAGTCGGGGCCTCGCCAAAAAAAAAGCTGGCAGCGTTGCGGACAAGCCTCTTGCACACGTCCCTGAGTGAGTGAAAAGTGCCGTCACTAATGCAGTCCAGTTTGCAAAAGCTCTTTCCACATGATGACATTCAGCCTGTGTCTCTACATGCCCAGGGCTTGCGCGTGCGCTCAAGTCCGAGTGTCTCCTGATCTCTGAATAGCAACAGACATGCGCCCACCACGCCGCCGACCACATCTTGAGCTGTCTTGTCGAATCATGTCGCGCCCCAAGGATCTTGCATATCCTCCCGGCCTCGCATGTCGGTCATTATCAAATTCTTCGCATTAGTCTGATGGCGTTGCGTGAAGATCGAATGTGTTCCGGCTCGAGATGGTCTGCAACTAGTACACCAAACCTGGAGACGCGCCCGCCAGAGTGGGTGCTGAATAGATTGGTAGCGCCTCAGCACTAAAACTACCACTGCAACACCACGGATCCGGGTCTTTAGGATGAACTCTTTTATATTGCATACCAAAATCAAATGAGTTTTGCGAGTGACCGAGGAGCTGTGGATGCACGTTAACCGTTTTCACTCAGGCGCCGGTACCAATGCAGACGGTAAGTTTCCCTTTCATTTTTCTTCTTCTGTGTTCTCCATGTCGGCAACGCGGTCCTTGGGTGTAAGGGAGAGCTAGATGAATAACGCACACGGGAAGAGATGACTTCGTACGAGGAGTGGGATCGGCTTTTCAACGGTTCGCTCTATTCATCCACACTTGGTATCGACTTGCACATCACCGTTGCGACATCTGTCTACATTGAGGCATGACCCAATAACCTGGTTCTGACGGACCCAAGTTCAAGGAATCGGGAGATCATCATG
>SWBH01000652.1:0-10149 GCA_024195465.1 Aureobasidium sp. EXF-8845
CGAATTCAACACAGTCATGCGGCGAAGGATGGATGGGGCTCTTTTTAAAAGTTGCACGCTCTCTGAACTCGACGATGGCCGTGTTCAGTCTTTTCTTTTCTTATCTCTTTTATTCCTTCAGTTTGTCGGCTGCGCAAGTACAGGAATGTCTATACTTGCCTTGCCGACAAGCCTCAATGTAGTTACTTGCTCGTTTACTATTACCCCTGCGTTTCCCAATTTTTTACTACCCAAAAGGAGGGCGAAAATGGTATGAGTTTGATTTTCTCAATGTTTGAGCCCAATGTTTTTCCAATGTGGTCAGTTCCTCTGGAAACGACACCTGTTATGGCGTTTGATGCATCTCCGTTGAGCATCTGAGGTATATACAGTCCTCGAAGCATCGTGTTTGGTAATTCCGCTTACATTAGTTTGGGTAGGCGAGAGTTGGTCGAGTTATGTAGCTTTCTTCCGAGGAACAGACAGCTCAAGCACATAGCCGCGTATCAACCAACCACCCATCTTACTTCCATTCCACACCACATTCAGACATGTCTCTTAGGGTATAACGCCTCATCTCAAGCAACGTTATAGCTCTTGACATTCACCAATACCTCGGCGCATTCCAACGATCACCACAGTTGAGCGATGCTAAGAGGATCCTAAGCTTTCGTCAAGATGCACGATTGTTTCATGAAATAGGAAGCCTTCCACTGAGAGTTGTTGATAAGACCAGTTCTCTTTGCACTCAACTGCCATTCGAAAAGAACTGTGTACCTTGATAGCTTCAACCCCACCTGTACTTTAGCAGGAGACAACAACTTCAACACAGCGAGAGGATCCTAAAGTCAGCAACTTCCATCATTCTCCCACGAGGATTCAGGTACTACCAGAATGCACAAATCCTTCATGAAACAGAAAGGATCCACTAAAAGTGGTTGGTAAGATCAGCTCTCTGTGGACTCAGCTGCCAATATGGAAATAATGTGCATTTTCCTAGTATCAATCCTGCCTATCTGTTTGCGAGAGATAACGAACTTGACACAGCAGAAGGATGTGAGAGTCTGTAATTGTCACTCGCTCCATATGACCATATACACGGCATAGAAGTTGTAAAAAGACACAATTCTTTCCAGAGAGTAGCTCCATCCACAGAGAGCCGATGCAATCGAGACTCTCAGTGGATGCTGCTGATCACTGAAAAAAACTGTGCAATTTGATAGTAAGTCATTTTCGTGCGTTGAGAGGTGGAACGGTGGTTAACTTTGGGTCGTTCCTTCCTTCACTGTGCAACTTCCGTCAGTGATGCCTTGCGCATACATGTTTATTGACTCGAGCCAGCTTTTTTCTTCTCCTCCCACTTGTCATCGTCCGACCATCGACATCGGCATATTGATTCAAATCACAAATCTATTCGGTTCAAGGTATATACATAGCGCATTACTTTCCACCATGCGCTTTGAGAACTGGGACGTGCTGCTCTTCCCGCAGGTTTCTGGCACTCCCATTCAGGAGTTTCGCACTGAGTGCTTCAGTGTCGCTACTCGTAGGTTCAATTCTAATTGCGTATAATCCTCATGCTAACATATGTAGCAATTGGCTTATGCCCAACTCTCAACACGTACATTCCTTCGTTGATTCACGGAACGCCTTTCAGAATCTCTCTGCATTCGTGGAGCAAGCCAGTCTTGTCGTCACCCAAGTTCGTGAGAGGTCACAAAGTCGTCATTGCCATGCATGTTGCCATCGATGGCAAGACTGTCGCGTCAGCCAGCCTCTCGTCTAAGACAATCAATTCAACACTAACATCTGCATAGCGTTCAGAAGGTCGACCCGGACGGCAACTTTCCTCATCAGGTCTTCAATTCGCCAGTCACCCGTACATGTTTTCCTCGTTTCCACAAAGCCATACGCAGCCAGCTCCAGCTTCACGTTGCCGACAACTTGGGTCGCATCACGGTTGGTCTGTCCGAAGGCTACTTCTACGAGGCCAATGGTACACACTTCAACCCTACCAAAGACCTAGTCACGTTCAAGTGGATTCACGCCCCTCAGAGTAAGTGATAGAGATTCATATGCTTGTGCCGTGCTGTTCCGTGTACTAACATCCCACAGATCTTCTTCGCAAAGCTGGCATCGCATGGCCCAATGCAGCGCCTTTCGTCAAGCTTCCCCAGGACACAGACTACAACCACGTATCTCACATGTCCTATCCTACCGATACAGTCGACAGCAGATCAACCTTCCCTCCATTCCCCGATCAGCTCTCGACCGACACCAGCCATATCGATCTCAACGACTTGACTCTATCTTCGGAGTTCTCGTCAGACTACACGTTCGGTGTGCCTCTTCCAGAGTCCCTGCCTGTACTTCATCCGATCTAGCACACATCATGCGATCAATGATCCGACCATGATGTGTTGCGCATGACTTTGAGATCAGTCGCGATTTTTACAGAGAGTCCCAGAGGTCGCAAGAGAATCGTTCTTGCTTTATATGCTATGACAACTGATTGACCTTTTTTATTACTTGTACCTACCTAAATAACGAATGAAATGCTGCTATTGCTCTTCTTCCTGCTTCTTCACGTGCCGATGTAGTCATATAGTAAGCTATAGAAATGCACGATAGCTTCTAGAATATAGCGATGCCCACGTAGAGTACGCCATTTCACGTGTGTCCATGGCCAAACGTTGGATCAAGATACATTCGTGCATTTTGATATCTACAAACTCGGCGTGCTAGAGACGGCAAGAGATAATTCGAGACTGAAGATTCACACAATTTCAATTTTCAAAATTGGTGCCATTAAGAAAGGGTACCAGAAGTTGTATAGATCGTGCAGCGTGATAGTCAGTTTGGCTTCTCTTATCGACATTCAGAGAAAACGGTATATCTCTCAACACACGTCCCTCAGATTGGCTTTCAGATATCATGCATGATACATTATGATTCAGGGATCCTTTCTGAAATGTGACAGACGCTTTGATTGACGATCAAGAGCAGAGGAGTGTCAGAAGTTACGGCTGGGTGTGTGACCCTGCTCATATTGAGCGCAGCATATCTCGAGGAACGGACTCGTCGGACGCATGTAAATATGGTCTCACGTATTTGAATACCTTGAGAATCCAATCAACAACATTATGGAGAGAATGTTCTTGCAGCTATAGATACTGATGGGTCGCATCGTGGAGGGAAATGACACGATAGTTTTCAGTGAATACCTCTTCGTCCCCTGAGTATTCATGCAGGTTCATACTAACGATTAACGTCACTAAGAGAAATCGCAGAGCGTCTCTTCTACTGACATGTATCCTAGGGCGTAGCAGTATACGGCATAAACGCATTCCCTCTGACATCAGCAGCGATCTGCATCGCCAAAGTTCTAGACACGAACCTCGCATGTGCAGTCCCGCCACCGAAATACCATATTCCTGGATGACCGATAGGTTTGGCCAACCCTCTGATTTCACCTTCGGCATCGAGGCCGAAGAAGTCGTCAAGGTGGGCTGCCGTCTCAGAGCCGACGATGGAAGTCACGCTTTGGCGGAGGTTGCCTCTGAAGCCTGTGGCGAATACTATTACGTCGGCATCGATCTCTGTGCCGTCTTCGAAGCGAAGACCGGTCTTTGTGTACGAGGTGGGTAGGATGCCTGATTTTATCTTTGTCTGTAATGATCGAGGTACATTAGCTCTTGTATATACGTATTGGCTGAGGCAAAGAAACGTGTATCTACCTTTCCAGACTCAAAGACCGAAGAAAGCGAACCATGATCGAGGAGATGACCACCGAACTTTTCAACGGGATTGGCGAAAAGATCAGGATTTTGGTGGAAGTTGAAGCCAGCTTCTTTGAGATAATCATAACGATGTGGTTCTTGAGCCTGAAGTGCTCCCGCGCCTGCCATGATCATCAATCTTCCCATTGCATATGGAGGTGTCAATGACATCCTGTCTGATAGTCCTACGTCCATGTGAGGGTTGTAGAGAGCATCTTGAATGGGGTAGAGGACTGTGGATGACATGACATGAGTGATACTGCGTTGAACAATGGTTATCTCTGACGTGTTGCTGTCGACCATGTTTTTGGCAATGTCGAAGGCGCTGTTCGCAGCGCCGATGATGATTCCTTTCTTGCCGCTAAAGGCGTCTGCATTTTTCCATTCGATCGAGTGCAAAACGGTACCCTGATACTGGTCGCGATCAGGATACTCTGCTGGACGACGTGGTACATCCAAGCCGCCTCCAATGGCCATGACAAGATGCTTCACTTTGACGTGTTTGGGCTGTCCTTGTTTACTCACAACCACGTTCCAGCTCTTGGTCTCTTCGTCCCAGCGTGCTTGGTCCATTGAGCTCGACAACCAGAGTTGAATATTGTGCATGTCCACGTACTTCTGCATACCTTCAGCCAGATCTTTACTGCTGAGGTTGTAGGGCTTGTCGGCGTAAACACGCTGGAATGGCATTTCGCTGTAGCTGTTCGAGAGGTGTATATGGATTGAGTCGTATCGCTTAGTCCAGTTGTCACCGACGGATGCGTTGCGTTCGACGACGAGGTAGGGAATGCGTAGTGCATGCAGCCTGCCTGCAACACAGAGACCAGCCATACCGCCTCCAACAATAATGCAGTCAATCTCACCACCATCTTCAAGATTTGCAGCTGGTGCGAACTTTGGGTCTGGAAGACTGTCCGGGTTCCCATGTCCGCCATGGTCTTTGAGGGTCTCGATGATCGTACAGAAGACCCAGATCTTGTAATTGCCGTTATGGTCGGGAACCATATTGACAAGACCGGAGCATTCAGCAGGATGTGTTCCATCGGTTTCGAACGAGAACATAGCGGTTATCCATGCAGGATGTGGTCCCAGTCTGAATAGCTGGGCCGTATTTGGAACGAGTCGAAAGTTGCAAGGCTTACTCTTAGGCTTGAGTTCATGCCAGACAGCGAGGATGGTTGATGCATTGTTGAAAGTACGCTGGTGTCCGGTAACACTGAGAGAGTCTCTCCACATCGCATCATCAGTGAGGTCGCTCTCGTGTAAATTTTCAAGACGAGCGATGCATGAGGCAGCTACTGCGTTGCAGTCGACATCTTCGCTGATCACGGCCCTGGGCAAGGATCCCTTGAGCTGGCTGCTGGTAATCACTGGCGTTGGGAAGGTACGACTTTGTACTGCTGTCATTTTCCAGATCAAGGTGGAATGTCTTTGCTTTTTGAAAGACTGAGGGCCTTCAAGCCATATTTAAGGCTTTATCGTTGAACCTTCGCCATGCATGCAGCTTACTGGACTCAAGGTACCTACCCGTGTATCACAGGTCGCATATAAGAGGGAATGCTCGCGAGCTACACGTATGTCCCGCAAAGGAGCCTGCATGGAGGGCGAGTAAGCGCTTGTAGTATTATGGTTGATACTATCTCTGTTTGAGAGACACAGTCAGCGATTTGGCGAACTTGTCAAATGGGCTCGTCGCGGACGGACGCGAAGGAAGAAGGAGCAGCAACACCGGTTGATGATCGTCGCCTGCAAGCCTCGGCACGACTCCACCTCTCTCCGCTTCTCTTGACATGCATTCATGCCGGCACATAGCCGCCGTTATATACTTGATATCAATGTAGTAGACGACGAAGTAAGTGCGTACCTCGAGACCTATTCGAGATTCACAATAGAATTTACCAAGACACCATGGCGATGCCTACACTCACCACACCTCTGACCACCTTGCTCGGGATCAAGTACCCAATCTTGCTTGCTGGCATGGCTCGAACCTCATCTGGCCCTCTTGCCGCCGCTGTGTCCAATGCCGGCGGGCTAGGTACTATTGGAGGCTTAGGCTACACACCTGATCAGCTTCGCGATATCATCACAGAACTGAAAGCGAATCTATCCTCTCCAGACCTATCATTCGGTGTCGACCTTGCGTTGCCACAAGTAGGCGGTTCCGCAAGAAGGACTAACCACGACTATACCCATGGACAGCTGGATCAGTTAATTGATGTCGTGATTGAAGAAGGCGCGAAACTCTTCATCAGTGCTGTGGGTGTGCCACCGAAGAGAGTAATCGACCGCTTGCATGAAGCCGGTATCTTGGTTATGAATATGGTTGGCCATCCTAAGCATGCTGTCAAGGCACTCGAGGCTGGAGTCGATTGCGTTTGCGCTCAAGGAGGCGAGGGCGGAGGTCACACGGGCGATATTCCTGGCAACATCTTGATTCCAGCTGTTGTGGATGCGGCCAGCAAGTACAAGAGTCCACTGACCGGCGAGCCTGCCTTGGTGGTGGCAGCAGGTGGTATATACAACGGACGAAGTTTGGCAGCAGCGTTGATGCAAGGAGCCGCTGGCGTTTGGGTTGGCACAAGGTAATGGATTGTCGAACGCAGAGGAAGCACTGAGAGCTGACGTTGTGTGTCAGGTTCGTGGCAAGTGTTGAAGCCGGATGCTCGAAGCTGCATAAAGAGGCAGTGGTATCAGCCAAGTTCGAGGACACGTTGCGCACATTGGTCGTCAGCGGCCGACCGCTTCGTGTGCGCATGAACGACTATATCCAGTCTTGGGAAGACAGGCCGGAGGACATTAAGCGGTTGACCGAGCAAGGTATCGTGCCGATGCAGAAAGACATGGACGACGACAAAGATGTCGACTTGCCATATTTGATGGGTACGGTGGCTGGCGTGATCGGCGAGATCAAGCCTGCGAAAGATATCGTTGAAGATATGGTCAAGGAGGCCGTCGATATGCTGAGGAGAGGGCAGAGCTTTGTCGCGCGCGACAGCAAGTTATAAGTTATGAGATGTCGTATGCTGTAAATATATTGTTCTATCAGCCTGCGACAATGATGTCAACTCGTCAAATCTTCTTCGGCGCCCAGCTCGCAAGCTAGAAAACAGATGAAAAAGTTCCAAAAATTTACACCCTCCGCCAAAGGCATGAGAGTCACGGGTTGCCCCAAAGACCTGTCCTAAATCACAAAACTGTAGAGCAGTTCTCAACACGACTGCCTCCAAGAAAGGTATGAAGGAGCTGACGCTGCTTCAACCGATTGTGCAAAGCACAGGAATGCTCGTCGCGCCATGATACTCGTGCAGCTTGTGTAGGCCTGCAACTCTCATGACAAAGAAAGAGAGTGTATGAAGAAGAGGAAGAGGAGGATCCAGGGTATTCTTATAGTTGGGCAGATTACACTCAATCGGATATCTCCGTCGGCCTGCTTACTTAGCATTGCAAAGAGGTTGTTCGGTCGTATGTCTGCCAGCACCTGACCTACCTTGATGGCACATGTCACGTGTAGGTGGACTTACTATCAGTATACGCGGCTACGTTGAAATCACAGTACCTTATAGTCAAGGCATTCGGCCGCAATCGTTTGGCTCAGCTGGAAGTTGTGCATGGTCGCTCGAGGTTGAGTCGCAGTCCGAGAGTAGTGACGTGAGAACCGTTTGACTGTTGTCGTGCTGTGATGGCTGGATAGTCCAGGTCTTCATGTACGAGGAGTGTTCGCAACGCAATGGACTGTGTTAGGTAAATAAGTGTGAATTGCCTACCAAGGCCAGACCAGAACGCCCATGACTTTTGTGTATCGCATAAAATCATCCTTGCCTGTCAGCACAAGAAACGCGCAAAACATGACTGTGAAAAAGAGGAAGATGTGAATTGTCGTCGAAGCTTTTTGTTTTCGTATTTCCTTTTTTTCATGTCCAGCTCCTTGCTAGAAGAAACTACGCAGCAGCTCCCGACCCATCAAAAAAGACTCCCAGGCGACATAATCGTAATCAGAGAACTTTGCACTTTTGCGCCCGCAACGAGACTCCCCTTCAACATCTCCCCAAGCCAGTGGTATCATAGAAGAGGGTTGAGGTGAGGGAGGTAAACATCGACGAGTGGGTGGAACGGTCGATCGATCTTCGGAATAGAAAGTGTTGCGGTTGACAGGATTGGAAGAGGGAAAGCGATCGTTGCTTAGCGGAGACGGCGGGCCTCACGCTCGGACTCGAGGAGGCAGAGGATGTCGTCCTCACGGACTGGAAATGGGGTGTTAGTGGCTGAGATGGACAGATGCGCTCGTACGGCGGCGGCATGAGCGAGAGAATCGTACCGGGACCCTTGACATTACGGATGATGGAACGAGTGGTATCGTCCATGAACTCAACGCGAACCTGGGTAACACCACCACGAGAGCCTGTGTCGCAAAAAATCCGTCAGCGATTTGTTTTGCAAGTCGTTTCCAATCCTCCATGGCCGTGTCCGAGTAGTCCAAAACGTCTTGTCCCATGTGCGCACTCCTCCTCTTCTCGTTTGAATCTTTCTAGACGCTTTCATTCGGCGGGCGATGGAGGATTGTCGTTGTTCTTTGAGGTGGACGTACCGGTACGGCCGAGGACGCGGGTGACCTTGACGAGCTTGACGGGGACCTTTGCGGATTCCATTTTGAAGTCTTGTGTGATGAGCTGGGATAGGCGGATGGAAAAAGGCGTCGACGGGGATCAGGAATCAGACACGGAGCGAACGACCAACTGAAGCGTCCTCTGCGAAATTCCGTGGGGTCTTGGCGCCTTTGTGTGTGCTGACGCTAGCGCCGCTCGCGGCTAGTGTGAGATCAGCCTTGGCAGAGGACATGACGGAGGAAGCTGCGGCGAACCCGCGACAGCTCGGGGAAGACAAGTGGCAGTCCACGTTTCAAAAAAGTTGCTCATACAAGACTCATCCAAACACCTGTCACTTCGCAAAGAGTCATGTCGAGTGCTGTCCTGAACTAGACTACGTATCAAGGACTTTCCTTCTTTGCATCGACCAAACTCCCAAATCTCATATCGGGAGCTATCAACTATTTCATATCCCCCTCCAGAGCCTCACAAACATGGCCAGAATGGGAGGACTCACTCACCCCTTGTCCCTTTTCGCATTCTTGTTCATTGCATTTGCCTCGACAGCATCTGCAGCATCAGCAGTACTTGGAATTGATTTTGGCGGTGCATACATCAAAGCAGCAATTGTAAAGCCAGGAGTTCCCCTCGATATCGTCCCCACCAAGGACTCGAAACGCAAAGAGGCTGCCGTCGTTGGTTTCAAGCCCGTATCTGGTTCCGCTCTCGAATTTGGCTCCTATCCGGAAAGACTGTACGGCGGAGATGCTTTGGCTCTCGGTGGTCGCTTCCCTGGCGATGTCTTCACCAACCTCAAGACCCTCCTCGGCCTCGTTCCTGGCGAACACACCGACTCTATGATCAAGAACTACCACGCACGCCATCCCGCAATCAAGTCCAACTTCGAGCAAGAGAAGGGTGCCGTCGAATTCGTGTCTACTGCCTTTGGCTCATCCGAAGGGCCATGGAGTCTCGATGAGTTGCTGGCAATGGAGCTCAAGAACATCCGCGCAAACGCCGAGGCCATGTCTGGCGGCAAGGGAAGCTCTGTCACAGACGCTGTCATCTCCGTTCCTGTCCACTAGACTGCCGATGAGCGACGTGCTATTCAACGTGCTGCCGACCTGGCTGGTGTTAATATTATGAGTCTCGTCAGCGACGGTCTGGCTGTTGGTATCGACTACGCCGTCAAGCGCACTTTCCCCAGCATCAGCAAGGGCGAGAAGCCCGAGTACCACCTGATCTTCGACATGGGCTCTGGTTCGACTACTGCCACTGTCCTGCGATTCCAGTCCAAGGACGTCAAGGACATCGGCCGCTTCAACAAGACCATCCAGGAGGTCGCCGTCATGGGTGCCGGCTGGGACAAGACTCTTGGAGGAGATGAGCTCAACGCCCTTATCGTGGATCACCTTGTCGACAGCTTCGTCGCCAAGCCTCAGGCTGTCAAGGCTGGTATCACCGCCCAAGAGGTCAAGACCCATGGTAGAACCGCTTCCAAGATCTGGCGTGAAGCCGAGCGTGCAAGACAGGTTCTCAGTGCCAACTCTGAGGTCAGATCGAGCTTTGAAGGCTTGTACAAGGATATTGACTTTGCCACCAAGCTCACCAGAGCCGAGTTCGAGAAGATGGCTGCCTCCCACGCTGATCGTATCCAAGCCCCTGTTCAGCAGGCTCTGGACGCTGCCAAGCTATCTTTCAAGGACCTTGACTCTGTTATCCTCCACGGTGGTGCTATCAGAACACCATTCGTCCAGAAGAAGCTCGAGTCCATGACTGGCAAGCACACCGAGGTCCGTAGCAAC
>SWBH01000653.1:0-10149 GCA_024195465.1 Aureobasidium sp. EXF-8845
AACTTTGTCCAGCTTGACGGCCTTTTGGAGGGCCTTGATCGCATCAAAGATGGTACACTTCTCCTGCCAAACATACTTGGTAATGGCAAGAAATGGTAGTTTCGCCAATTTTCTTCCGCTGAATCCTGCACAGTCTTTGGCAACGCTCTTGAGAAGGGGTCCTGGAGAGTCTGGAAACGCGATCTCCCAAACCGCCAGTCGTTCGTAGCTGGGAAGACGTGACTTGTCGAGGTAATCGCCGAGCTCTAGGAAGTTGAAACCTTCCTCCTGACCTTCGTCGTCGTCCAAAGATAAACTCTGAGCCCAAGGGTCGTAGGTGATCATTCCAGCATCGATCAGCTCGTTGAGGATGTTGCTGAGAATGGTGTAAACGGCGCTTGCACAAGGTGGAGGCACAGAAACAATGTCGTAGACTCGGTCGAGGAAAGCCGTGTCCTTGCGCAAAAGTTAGTTCCATCCGCCTTGGAAGCGAGTAGACGAGTCTTACGATGGACTCAACCAAATTGCTCGTGCAAAATACAATGATGTTTGGCTTGTTTCTGATGCGGTCAAGTGCAGTGAGGAGCTGGTTGGTCGCACGAACAGTATCGGTACACTCACCGGTCTTGGTAGAGACTTGACGAGAAGTGGCAATACTTTCAATCTCGTCGATCAGTACACAAACAAGCTCCTTGTCGTCGTGTGCCATTTTGAGAACTTTATCAAACATTTCTGACACGAGTTTGCCGCTCTCGCTGTAAAACTTGCTCAAAAGGTCCTGTGTGTTGATTTCAAACAGTTTACCACCCCTGAAGAGCCGGCCTAGCCTGATAACCAGCTTTTGAGCAAGTGCTCGGCTACAAGTGAATCAGCGACTGGTCCTAAACACAAAGATATCAAAACGGTACCAAAGCGTTGACTTGCCACAACCAGGTGGCCCGTGAAAGAGAATTAGCCGATTGATATTTATTGCTTTCGGGAAATTGAACGCCTGGTGCAATAGTGTGACTGTGATATGTTAGACTGGAACATTCTCTGTAAGACACACAGAGAATATCAACATACCTGTGTGTACGGCCATGTTCAGCACTTCTTCCACGTTGATGTTCTGACTTTCATCAAACTTCAAGCTATAAATTGGAGATCAGCAGAGCAGGACCAATATCAGACAGATATAGCATACCTTTCCCATATGCCGGCCAAGGAATCATGAGGTATGTTGACAACTTTTGCCTGAGAATCCTTCGAAGCATTGAACGTGACAGTAGAAGTAGCCGCAGCTTGTTCGTGAAGTGTATAGGCATGGACCTTAAGCTGAACGTCGGCGAATAGAAAGTCTTCACCACACTTGGACCCGGTATCAATGCCAGTGACCTGGGCATAAGCGACATGATCCTTGTACCGAAACTTGTCTAACGGCCTGGTCAACATACAGTCTAGAGGAACTATCTGGAAGACTCACTGAATTGAAGTTCTTCGCCGTCGCGGACTGGGCGGATAAATTCCTCTGTTAAAAAGGCGTGGAAGGCTTTCTCGATCTGGACAGCATGAGTACACGGAATAGTCGGCAACGGAAGAGACTTACCTCGGTGCGTGCGATGTACTCGAGGTCGTCGACGTCTTTGAGACGCACCTCGACATGGAGTTGAGGCATTTTCACAGATGTGGTTTAGTTTGAGATTGGAGTGGGCCAAAAACAAGAGACGAAAAGATGAAGCAGACGGACGCGTTCAACTAAAGCAGTCGTGCCTGCCAATACACAGTCTTCAATCAGGGAAGTCACATAACCAGAGTGCCGGACGCTTGCCTACCCTGGGGAGTTCTCAAACTTGTGACCTACGGTATCTGCAAACACTCCTTTTTACCATTCGCCTTGAAAGACGCCTCAGAGTTCTAAGATACGCGGCCACACCATATTGGACGCCAAAGACTGAGCTACAGTATGAAGAAACCATCGACGACAAGGCGATATTGCGGCTCCTCATATCAAGAACATCAGCGACTGTATGACGCGTCTGGCATGACAAATTCACAACTTGTCAGGACGTGAGCATGGTTTGGCTAGAGCTCCACTGTTTATTAGATCTGATAAAGTTGGCTACCAGGATAAGAAGCTTGGACCTGCGAGGGAATTTTGACCGAAGCTTCGACTGGCTCTTTCTTGTGTGGCAGCAACCAGCTCGCGATTTCAATCGTGCACTGCTTCAATATTTAACTATCCTGGAGTTACTCGTCCAGTAATGCATCGCGTTCTTGTGTGCGGAGTTGCTCAAGGTGCCTTGAGCACCTGTCTTCGACACCGCAAAATCGAGACACGCACTTGTCGTTGAGATGAAGATCTCCGGATCTATCCACAGATAAAACGGCAACCATTTTGGTCAATCAATCGGAACCAGGGTTCGCGTCACCGGTCTTCTTGCACTGTGATGGTGTGCTCTGAGACTTTTCTCATATATGGGAAGCCCTTCCCTTATCAGATGGAGATTAAATTTTGTTCTTGTCAAATCAATCTACCTCTTCTGACATCTTGGATGATGCATCTGTTTTTCTTGGCCTACTCGACCATTTCTCTGTTCTTGTTGCTCCCCTTGACTGTATCATCTCGTTCTTCACAGTCTCTGAAATATGGGCGGATACAGAATGAACATCGCAACAAAATGTTTGCTGCTCAACAAGAGCAACGGCAGCATCAACATCTCCAAAAACGTTCGGATCATGCGTATTTGACCAATACCACGGCACCGTTTGCTGTCAATGGCCCTTCATTGCCCGAGATTGATTTTGACATTGGAGAAAGCTACGCCGGCTCAATGCCAATAGGCAACAGTACGACCGACAGTTTGTTCTTCTGGTTTGTTCCGACGGACAATCCATCTGCTGGCGATGAGATTGTAATATGGCTAAACGGAGGTCCCGGTTGCTCGAGTCTTGACGGATTTTTCCACGAGAATGGTCCCGTTAATTGGGCCTCTGGCACATATCGCCCTGTCAGGAACACCTACTCGTGGTCGAATTTGAGTAACATTGTCTGGATTGATCAGCCCATCTCGACCGGTTTCAGTACAGGAAATGCTACAGCGACTAATGAGGATACTGTAGCCTCGCAGTTTATGGGTTTTTGGCGTAACTTTATGGACACCTTCGAGCTCAAAGGGCGTAAGATTTACATCACTGGCGAATCATACGCAGGCATGTACGCGCCATACATCGCCAGCGCGATGATTAAGCAAAATGACATGGAGTACTATAATGTCAGTGGCCTCATGGTGTACGATCCATCCATTGGTTATGATGGAGTCATCTCACAAGCACCTGCTCTTTCCTTTGTTGATCAAAATCGCAACTTTTTCCCTCTGAACGATACCGTCAATGCTCAGATCAAGAAGATCTCGCAATCTTGCAAACTCGACACCTTCATGGATATCGCCATGACTTTCCCTCCAAAGGGACCTCTTCCTTCACCTCCATCGACATCTGACGAAGTCTACGATTACGAGAACTGCGACATATATGATGCTATCTTCACTGCTATATTCGAGATAAATCCCTGCTTTGATATCTATCAGCTTGGTCAATCATGCCCTCTGCTCTGGGACAGTCTCGGATTCCCTTACTCGTATGATCAATTCTATCTTCCTGACGGCTATACTCAACCCTACTTCAATCGTACGGACGTCAAAAAAGCCATCCATGCACCTCTAGATATCGACTGGCAATTCTGTCTGCCTGGTTTGGAAAATCCGTTCGTCGGTGGAGAATCAGACACCTCTCGTCCTTCCGGTTTGGACGGTGGACCGCTGCAACATGTCATCGAACATACCAACAATGTTGTCATCGGCCATGGGACTCTTGACTTTGTCCTCTTTGCCAACGGTACACTCGCTACCCTGCAGAATTTGACTTGGAACGGCGTGCAGGGGTTCAGCGAGTACCCATCTCAACCCTTCTACGTCCCTTACCATGATCATCCTATGGAGAGTATGGCAGGTGCTGGTATATTTGGATCCTGGACTTCAGAACGTGGACTTACATTTGTGCTTACCGAGTTGGCGGGACACTTCTTGCCACAAGGTGCACCGTCTGCTGCATACAGGCATCTTGAATTTTTGCTTGGAAGAATTGAGGATCTGTCAGAGGTATCGCCATTCACGACACAGCAGGATCACGAGCAACCAAGAGAGAGTTTGGGAAATGGCACCGCTTGGGACAAGCGACAACTTGATCAAGTGCCAAGACCTGCTATCTGACTGTGAATTAAGAGCTATAGATGGAACTATCAACATGCACAATAGCTGCAACGGAAAAGTCACGAGCGGACGAACGGGGATAGTAGAGTGGTTTGTTTGAAATGTTTTGTAATTCATGCCGATCATCTATGGATCAATGCAAGGGTTGGGTTGCGGAGCAATGCTTTCATGCTTCCACGCTCTCTCATGTAGTACAGCGAACTCTTCGTATCTCTGGGGTTTCGTGTCGTAAGATTTGATCGTCCATCATCGGTTCGTGAAAAATAAATGTGTTTGTACAAAGGACCGGCTGGCGTAAGAAGATGGTTTACTTCTTCTCGGTGGCGGGTCTGCTGGGGCCATCGACGGCCTTCTCAACCTGACCGGCGATACCATCCTTGGCAGCGTCGAACTGGGAGCCAATGGCACCGTCCTTGGAGAAAGGTCCACCGATCTGTGAAATGTATATTAGTATCGATTGTTGTTGGAGAGTTGATGCAAGGAGAATGCTTACAGCCTCGCCAACCTGGCCAATGTTTCCATCAGGGTTGAACTGCTTGCCGACGGCACCAGCGGAGGAGATGACGGAAGGATCCTTGGGGTTGGTATCCTTGGCCTCGCCAGCAGCCTGGGTAATGTCCTCGACTCTCTTGTTGGCCATACCGCGGACGCGGAGGGCGGGGGCAGCCGATGAAGACTTGAAGGTCTTGACGACGGTGTTGCGGGTGAATGTGCGGAGCATGTTGATTGAGGTTGTGTGTTTGGTTGGGTTTGGTTGAGATTTGATGTAGATTGAGAATGAAGAGTCAAAGATGTGGTTTTGCTGCAGGTTGGAGCTTATAAACAGCTTGGAGGGAGCAGCTGGTAGTGCAGGCACAAACGTTGTCAGAGTGACGACATTGCAGTCTTGACGACATCGAGCATCCAATCACAAGTTTGTGATGAATTCTGATCTGAGCTGAGACGTTACCTGTGGCTGAACGTCATCTCTGTTGTTCCGATGCGCGAGAGATGCGTGTCGTTTGTTGTGTTTTGACGGTGATGTTGGTATGCCATATGCCATGCTGTCGCCCATCAAGGTTAAGCCGAGGCTTTGAGGTTTTGAGAGCTGTTACTAACATGAAGCTCGTTAACTCCTTCCTCCAAACATCAGAAGGACCATCCGACGACAAACGTCGACCATCAGTAGAATTCCGTCATTGCTATTACCTTGCCTTGATAGTATGGCACAGATAACACGTCAGTAAGTTGGTTGCGACTCGAGCATACGTCTGAATACGGCTTTCTGTCGACGTCTGGATCGCCCAGCAGACAGGGTGTAACCCTCAACCAGCACGATTTGACGTGATCACATAATATCGCAACCAACAAGCATATTAAGTACTATATGACTATATCATATCATTCTTAACCATATCATACTTCTCCTGTGTGAGTATAAAAATCAGACACAAGGTTGAGGTGGAGTTCTACCGCTTTTTCTTTCTCAAGATCTTCAATTCTCGAGTGCTTTGTCAGACCACCATACAACACATACCATCTTCTTCGTCAAAACCGTAAGCATATTTTTGCAGATAAGCAAACTCACTAGGGTACACGTATCATCTCGCATATTGTGGAGTGCCGACATACTTCGAGAAAACATAAGGTATTTCTCTCTCTTGCAAGAAGATACGAGAGCTAGCACAGCATCAAGACAATCATCTGCGTTTCTTGACAAGCGAGACACCAAAGCATCCGCACACAAAACCAGGGGACACATCATTTTGGACCCTGGAGATTTGGGCAGACACGAAACCACAAAAAGTCATGGAAACAGCAATGCTTTCCCAATTTCCTCATTTACTTGGGTATAAGCATAAACGACTCCATCTTCTTCATTCCATCCCTCGTCTTCAAGATTCTGTGGTAGAAGTCGAACGACAAGTGTTAGAAGGTATCTATACGTAAGATTCCGAGCAACACTCATCCAAGTCACAGAAAGCCCAGCTTTCATATCTTCTGTGGCGCAATTGGTAGCGCGTTCGACTGTTAAGATTGGTCACCACATCATCTAACTTATCGAGAGGTTCACAGTTCAAGCCTGTGCGGAAGAGTTTCTTTTTGCCAAGTTGTCCCGTGCTGGTCGAGGACAGGGTGGACAGGAGATGAGATTTTTGTGGAGAAGCAGAGAGGCACAGACGCAAACTCGGCTGGAGTGGATGTCCTGGAACGTAGGGGGTCGCTGGCGAGATTTTTTTTGGATGTTTGTATGATGCTGGACGACCAATTACGCATACATTCGTTAGGGAAGTTACTCCTTTTGGGAGCCAGAGGTCTATGACATACTCCATACAGCTTGCGTATCGATGAAGACAGGAAATCATGTCTAGAGATGCACTTCGTGGCTCTCATTGAACATTGCTCTGTCGCCGGAGAATATTGTGTATTTATGCGGCTCACCCATCAACCTTATACAGATGCAAGAGGAAACTACAGATAGCAGAGAGTATAAAGACAAGGCAGTCAAAAAAATGCATTATCGTTATCATAAAAGCATCGCTGCATTGCTCAAATAACAGCAAAAGCGCTAGCATAGCTAACACTACTGTCCTCCACAGTAGCACACTCACTACTACGTTCATATCGAACGAACTTGAACCTAGCATCACTGCCCAACACCTCCATAGCAGCCATGACAACACCAATAGGATGGCGACCACAAACCGTATTGCCAGTCTCAGCCAACACATCCAACCAAGCATCATGACTACCCGTCTCACACGCATCCATACATTCAAAGTCAACGTTCTTGATGCTTTCGTGGATGGGAGGATCTCTGGGTGCTTTTGAACGTGCCGAGAGCTCTGTAGCGTTGCCTGAAGAGGGTTGGTAGTGGGTATAGCGGAAACGCAAACCCCAGTGTGCGAAATCTGAACTTATGACAAAGGCGTTGGATGGGTCTGCGAGGTATGGTGCGAGTAATTGGCCGAATTGTTTTTCGGTGGCTGGGTTTGTGTTGCCGACCATGATAGGGATGAGTTTTGGGAATGTGGACTCGGAGGAGAAGGATCTGGGGTTGTTGGTTAGTTGTAGTTGCTAACAAAGAAAGAGAGATGAATACTTGGATAGTATCTTGTAGATATAGGGCAAATGCATCTCTAGACTGTGTTCGTCTTCATCGACACTCTTGCTCATCCATTGAAACTTGCCAGTTTCGTAGAGTTGTTTTGTTGTTTCTCTGTCGACTGTCAGGTCTCCCAGAGGAGTGGCGTACTTGTCACATTGACTAAGAGCACATTTGGATAGATAGAAGTGATGTGATGGGCCGAGAAGGAAGATGCGCTTTGCTTTTGAAACATCCCATGAGCGGTATGCCCACGCAGCCGCAGGTCCAGAGTATGAATATCCGGCATGTCTGATGACCAACTCAGTAAACCGTAGATATATATGACAAGGGGGATATTACGGAGCAATGATGACTCTGGCACCGGGAACAGGCAAAGAGCTCAAGGACTGCTGAGATGAAACCTGACCGATAGGCTGGACAGGAGTGTTGACCTTGTCCAACCAACCATCGAGTTGAGTCGAGAGTTGTGATTTGGAAGAGCTATACCAGCTCCCAGCATGGCTTGGTTCGCGAGTTGACATGATTTCTATCTGACGACTAATCCAGGAATGGATGCGTTTGAGTTTCGTATATCTTATCAAGAGGATTTCAAACGTGTATCAAGGTGAGGAGAAGAGCAGTGCTGGCAGCTCGGTGATTGACATGTGATGGCGCTGACGCAATCGGCGGCAATCGCGAGTCCCTCGCGTGCTCCTTCCTTTTGACGCGTCCACTCACTTTCTCTGACGCGATCACTCAAGAAAGAGCCGCTCGAATATCGCATCGACGAGGACATCCATTCAGACATCGCATCACTAACCCGACCTATCGACATCACTCCATATCGCGACCATGTCTACGAAACGCAAACGCTCCACGGGCTCCCTCTTCGCAACCCCCGCCCTCGAAGCCTCTACCACAACGCCCTTGTTCAGCCCGCCGCCAATCGTCCTGCCAAACTTCTTCCTCCAAAGCAAGACCTACGAACAGCAATCCTCTCCATTCGTCTTGAAGCACCACCACTCCGAACCCACACACCAAGATAACAACACATCACAAACCCTCAACAGTCGAACACGGAAACGCTACCGCGATGCCCGACCAGAAGAATCACAAATCCACGGCAAGTATCTCCTGTGTTACCGTTATACCCTGGCAATATACTAATATCACATACTACAGAATCGACGGTAGAAAAACTCTTTTCAGCACAAAAGGCATACCCACACGCTTCGCCACAGCCATCGCAGCAATCACCACCTCAACCTCAATACCCTCGTCAATTTCCGCAACAAGAAGCGCCGCAAAGGTCGACGTTACATTCCTTCTGGCATCTACCACAAGCTTCTCAAATACAGCAATATAATACATCGCCGAGGGTACCGCAGCAAGAAATTGTTGAATGCGACGGTTGTGATGGGAGAATAGTGCCAGAGTCGCCGTATGGAATAGATACCTTGGATGCAGATACTAGGTGTACGGCTTGTGAAAGACATGTTTGCGATACTTGTTCTATAACTGCCGATACGAGGTTATGTCTGGATTGCGCTATGCAGGCGTAGCGCAATGGTCCACTGCTTGGATGTAGATAAAGACCAAAACATCACTTGATTACCACTCAATCCCATCTAATATTACCATATGCCAATCCTTTCCCAAAGCGCTGTACATTTTTCTTTTCGTCTACTCTCTACGCTTCTTGCCCTCCTCCATGTATCCAAGTCTGGCGTCGCTCTTACCACGACCGTGCTTAGCAACCATGGATCCAAGCAGAGGATCTCTACTCAAACGCTCCAGAGTCTCTTGATAACTCTCAAGAGCATGTGCCGGTGTGTTGAGCTTGGGCCAATTGACCTACCATCTGTCAGCATTTCTTGCAACACACCAAAAAAGAAAGAACAATAACTTACATAGAGACCTCCATGCGAGAGGATGAATCTAGCCGACCATGCTGCACTGACAACACAGATGAGAACGAATATTCTCAAGGGCCATACAGTGGCATCCGGTAGACGGCGTGTGAAGAGCGAAATAAAGATGAAGAAGACGCAGCCAGCCAGGATATAAGGCAAAGACTGGACGAGCACCGGTCTGGTGTCTGCAAACTGGTGTGCCGAGCCCAAGCCTGAAGGGTCAGGTGTGTAAGTACCGAGGAACAGATCAAAGGCATCCTGTCTAGGCCCGTCGAGGAAGTTATTGCGGACGTAGCGAGTGATGGAATTGTTCAGATCCTGCAAAGCACCAGCACGAGTTCTTTCGCCAGTACGGGTAAAGTCTGTCTTGAGGGCGCCAGTGCCCGAGTAAGACTTGCTGACAACATCTGCATTGTCTGCCCAAACATTGCGGAAGAGATGTTCAAATGCAGCATCTTCTCGAGCGTTTTCTCCAGCTTTCAAGATACCGGCGTCTGTCAACATGCGCGAAAGGGTGAATCGACCAAGCATGGACTGAACAACGTTTGTACGATCCAAGCAGTCCATGCAGTTGGTACGAACAACAGCACTCTGTCGGCTCAAGACTTGTACGCCACCACTTGGCTTATCGACACCGCGGAAGTATTCTCCCTTCATCAAACCACCCTTGAGTTGGTCAAGCAGAAGCTCAGCACGATGCCACTTCAATCCCTTGGTCTCATTATGGAAATCAAAGTAAACATAGTGCAGCTTGTCGAATTCATGACGGCCACCTTGAGATTCAAGAATGTGGAACTTTTCTCTCGTTGTGCGATCAGACTCGGTGTCTTCTGCAGGGTTTGAGACAAGAAGCTTAACCATGTCTTCGTATGCCTCCTTGACTTTCTGCTCGCGGCCCTTTTGGTTGACAAGGTTGACCAGATAATTATCTCCATAAAGCTTG
>SWBH01000654.1:0-10138 GCA_024195465.1 Aureobasidium sp. EXF-8845
CGACGCACAATTGGAAGCCGCTGCCAACGCGAACCTCAAGCGTGATACATGGATGGAAGCTCCCTCGTCACTCAACGTCGACTACGTCCAGCGACAGCGCCCTAAATCCCCGCCCTCACAATTCGTCTCCGCCAAACAACAACTCGACACCAAGATACATCGCCAGGACTTAGATCAGCTCGCAAGAGACCTACAGGAAGACGATGAACAGGTACGGGATGCGCCGCTTGCAGATGATGAACCCATCCATCACGACGTGACCTACACTTTCGGCGACCAAGGCTCTCAATGGCGTATGACCAAGCTGAATGCCGTCTATCGCCAAGCCAAAGAGTCAGGTCGATCCGATGATGATGTCGCTCTCGAACGCTTTGGCTCTTTCAGAGACTTTGACGATGCCCGTGAAGAAGAACGTGAGTTGGACCGCCGTCAAATGTACGGAAAGGATTACGTTGGCCTTGAAAAGCCCAGTGGTGAGTTGTATGCTGAGCGCAAACAAAAGGCTGGTCTGCACCGCCAATCTCCTGAGCCTGATGTCAACCTTCCTGTGCCACAATATGCAAACTCAAACCAGGGCCAAATCATGGACGAGGCTCCCCCACCAGCCATTACAGTAGCTCTGGATCAAACCGCTTTGAACAAACTCAAAGCGCAATTAATGAAGGCCAAGTTGCGTAAAGCACCAAACGTCGAGACTCTCGAAGCCGAGTACGAAGCTGCTGCCACTGCTTCTGCTGCCAACAACAAGCAATCGGATGTAGTTGTCCTGAGCGCAGTTGAGAATCGTATGCTTGCCGGCGGTCGTGGAGGTGAAGTAAAGCATATCGAGAACAAGCGTGGCCGCGAACGTGGTCACGTCGAGGAGAACGAGGATATGAGCATCGAAGACATGGTTCGTCAAGAGAAGCGCACTCGTGGTATGGCTGGAGGGGAGGGCAAAGCCTTCGCAGAGCGCATTGCGAAAGATGCAAAGTTTACTGATGATCTCGATTACATGGATGAGAATGCCAGTAAGCTAGCCAAGCGAGTTGGCAAGTCGGAGATCAACCTGCGCAATACTGCCATCGGAGACTTTCAGAAGATGCAAAAGATTCTCGACTCGTGTCCTTTGTGTCACAACGAAGATACGAATACACCTCCAGCTGCACCTATACTCTCTCTAGCCACCAGAGTCTATATGACATTGCAGACAGAACCCGAACTTGCGGCTGGTGGAGCTGTCATTGTGCCCATTCAACATCGTCTCAATCTACTGGAATGTGATGACGACGAATGGGAAGAGATTCGCAACTTCATGAAGAGTTTGACTCGCATGTACCACGAACGCGACAAGGGCGTCATCTTCTACGAGAACGCAGCTCATATGCACAGTCGACGCGGCCACGCAGCGCTCTTTGCTGTACCTGTACCTCTCCATCTCGCCGATAACGCACCTGCCTTCTTCAAGGAAGCCATCCTCAGTGCTGATGAAGAATGGAGTCAACACAAGAAACTCATCGATACTCTTGCAAATTCGCAACGTGCAGGATATGGCAAACAAGCATTCAGGAAGAGTCTGGTCAAGGAGATGGCCTACTTTCACGTCTGGTTCACCCTGGATGGAGGGTTAGGTCACATCATTGAAGATGAGCGGAGGTGGCCCAAGGGTGATCTGTTTGCAAGAGAGGTCATTGGAGGCATGCTGAGGAAGGGACCAGAAGTTATTAAAAAGCAAGGGAGATGGATCAGACAAGATCCAAGGGTCGAAAGCTTCAGGAAACGCTGGGAGAAGTTCGATTGGACAAGCGTGCTGATGGGTTAAGCGGAAAACTAGTTACTTAGATACAGTGACGTATCAAACCCTCATTTAATGCATCCCAAACCGCGTTCACTCGTCCCTTCCTCCATCTCTTGGTCATGGTGAGTAAGTAGCTGTTCATGTGGGAGGTACAACCCTGATCTGCTTGCTTGTTGTCCGGGAGACCCTAGCACCTCCTTCCAGAAATTATTCTCGACCTCCATCGTATACTGCCTTATCTGCAAGCAAACAAAAAGACCGTTCGCATCTACTGAACTGAGCCTCTGTCGGTGGCACATGAATGTGAATTGTGTGCGTCCCCTCGCTGATATTCGCATGAAAAATTTGCGTACTGTGGAAATTGGACAACAAGTGGTCAAAGTCTACAGCCGAACGTCATCTGGAAAGATCACTGAAACCACAAGTCCACAATTGACACACACCATTGAGAAAGCGGCATTCGTCTCGCAGAGCTCCTGAGACCATCTATTTTTACGCTGTTTAAGCAGCTGTGCTCAGCGAGAATGTCTCTTCAGACCTTCTGGCGCCCGGATGGTCTCAGATCATTCGTCACATTCATGACAAGTCACTGTCGGACATTCTTAATATCTCATACGGTCAGAGCACTTTCCCTCGATCCAATCAAGAGACGTATCCAAATGGACCGATATAACGAACGGGCTCGAAATAAACGCCAAACCGACCCAGAGTGGACGAAGAACAACAGGGACAAGGATAGGAGTGCACGTTGCCGCAACAGCAACTGGAAAGAGGAGAATAGGCCACGTATCGTCGAGTACATGCGCGACATTTGGGAAAAGCGCTACGCCCAGGATCCCGTCATTAAACTGCGAAGATTCGTGCACAATTCGGTAAGCCACGCGTGGTTTAGGGAGTGCTTGCCGTGGAAATCGCACATGCCTATTCTGTACAAGGTCAGTGTTCAACACACATGCAGTTCATGCGTAGTATCTCGACATGGGGGGGCCCGCCTTTGGTAAGGTTTCCATCCTCAAGTACGTACAGACACCGCGACTGTATCCATGGCTAACCATCCCCTCCGCTCCAGGTGGAAACAACGTCAAAGTGTAGATGACAAGCAGAGTGCAGGCAACCAGCAAGAGCAAGAGCAAGAGCAAATGAACCAAGGCGAGAAGTATCTGTGTAACAAGTGCTACATCACAGGTCCAGAAGCCATGCCCGAAGGTTATGAAGATGTGACGAACCTTCGAGATATGAGAGCACGCAGGAAAGAGCTTGGACATTGAACCTGGACTGCGAGCCTATAGTGGAACAGACCAGTCATCCATCACTAAGATACAACCTTTAATAGACGCGGGAGAACAGAGAACCAACGGGAAGAAGAGTACGATTCAAAGTCGAGAAACAATTTGTCTATCAAAGAAGGAGAGAAGAGGAAAAGAAGCATGATCTAAGACTCGAAAAGCTGTACATCCTCAACCCCAGCAACAATCGCACTCGCGCTGCCATAACACCTAATCAAAATGTTGAGATTGCCGTTGAATCCATTGTTCACCGACCCACTACCAGTAATGGTTTGGAACGCCGCATCACCATTCTTATACGACGTCTGCGCAAACGAAACACCGAAGCCATTGGAATCGACAAAGTAGAGTTGCAGACTGCAAGACGAGCCATCATTGGCAAGACCAGATGGGTAGTTGAGCAACAGACCCATCGAGGCGGTATACGTCTTTCCGGCCTTTGCAGTCGCGGCATTCTGCAGGAGAGCAGCTTGATTGTTCGCATCACCGCCAGCGGGGAAGGTAATCACTGAGACATAGGAACCGGGGTTGCCTTGAATGGCGAAGGTGGGGTTGCCCAGACGGAACAAGGCCCAGTTTGAGTAGTCGCCTGTGCCAAAGTCGCCGTTGGTCAGAATGTTGGTTCCGGTTGTGCTTGTTGCACTTGCAGCTGCAGACTTTGTCGAAGATGGAGAAGCAGCAGCTGTGGTTGCAGCGGCTTGGGCAGCATTTCCAGCATCTGAGACACCAAGTTGGATGTTGCCGAAGCCCATGGCAAAGCTTGCTGCGGCAGAGCTAGCGCTGTTGCAATATGTGTCTATCATGAATCTGCCAGTGAAGCCTTGCGAAAGTATGCCGGAAGCAGTATCGGATAGAACAGCACCGCTTGAAGAGGCAACACCGTACTGCTTGAGGATAATGCTATCACTGCCGAGACTGTACTTGACCACGCAGGCTACGCCAGCAGGAAGGCCGCTAGGGTAGTTGAGGAAGACATCAACACTAAGCTGCCAAGCCGAGTTGGCTGGGATAGTGACGTTCTGATAGAGCTGACCGCTCGCATTGTCGTTGGCAGCCAGTGCATACTTGACAAGTGCTTCGTAGTTCGAATCGCCAGCGAGTGAAGCTACACCAAACTTTGTGCCAAAAGCGCGGGCTCCATGCCAACCAGTGGTGGAGCCTTGACTGAAGATGCCGTTGATAATGATGTTACTGCCAGCAGCGACATTTTTGGTATTGGCAGACGGCGAAGACGTCATGGTCGAATCGATGGTACTCGAAGATGTTTGGATGCTAGATGACGAGCGTGTTGAAACTCCTGTAGGAGCTTTTTGGTTGACAGTAACGCTGGTCACAGGGTCCATGGGAAATGAGCTAGCAGAAAAGGTGCTGGAGCCTGAAGATGAGGTTGTTGATGGAGTGGATGATGAAAGGACTGATGAGCTCGAGGAGCTCGAGATAGAGAGGCTAGAGGTAGCGCTCGATGAGGTCTTAAATGTTGATGAAGAACTGCTGCTACTCTGCTTGATGGACACAGAGGTTGAGGCTGATTTACTGCTGGTGACACTCGATGACTTGACGATGGCGCTCTGTGATGTCGACTGTTTCGATGATGTCGTCTTTTGTGATGATGTCGAAGGCTTCGATGTGAGCAATTGCTTGCTTGAGGTGCTTGTCTTCTTGCTCGACGAAGTCGAGGATGTTGTCGAAGATGGTGATTTAGTCGAGATTGAAACCCTCTTCAATGTTGTCTTGACAGAAGACATGGGCTTCTTTGTGGACGATGTAGCTTTCCTTGTCGAGGATGTGATTTTGATAGTAGGCGAAGTTTGCTTTTTCGTGCTTGTTGTCTTTTTTGCTGCAGCGACAGAGGAAGACGAAGCAGAAGCTTGGATGCATTTACAAGCATCGCTGACTTGGGCGGCACTCAAGCCCTTGACGGTAGACTTTGAATTCTTGCTGGAAAGCCATGACTTGCAGTAAGATACTGGCTGCTTGTTACTGTTGTTTACAGTCTTTACGTTGTTGGCATTGCAGGCTATATTCGGTCAGCAAATGCTTTTTCGTGTTCGTATATGCGACGCAACTTACTTGTAGCGGCTCTGGGTGAAAGTTTCTCATCAAGAGGAACGGCAGATACGCAAGGAAGGGCGAGAAGAGAAAGGTAGAGAAAAGACTGGACAGATGGAATATGCATATTGGAAAGATTCCGACCCGAAGAGGGTGAGTGTGTGTGTGAGAGAGAGAGAGAGAGAGAGAGAGAAAAGAGCTCGACACGAAGAGAGTGAATGTATGGGAACAGAGAGGCCTAAACCAGAGAGCGAATGTATGGGAGATAGCGAGAGGAGATGTCCAGAATGACCAAATAGACTTCCACGTGCGAGGCGGCGCCATGTCTTATACTAGCGACCTACCGTTCAGGGTGACGAACACATTTGCAGCACGTTTTCTCAGCAGTTGAACACAAATGGAAGTTTCATAGGGATGAAAGCCAAGATGAAGCCGGAAGTAGGCAAGCAGAAACGAGACTAGAAGCTATAAAGCGTTTTGTGAACGTTGAAGGGAGTTTCTGTGGACGGACCCAGACGGCAATTGAACTCAGACACATGGCCAAATACTTGAGATCACTAATCGGTAGGGATACTTTATTACCGCCAGATATCGATAGAGGCGGAAGTCTATAATGGGATGACAAAGTGCCGTAGCGGTTGAATAAGACGTTGGATGTTGATGATTTGTGATGGATGGTTTGTAAGAAGGGAAAGTGCTGCTCAGAAGAAGAAGATGGAGGAGAGGCAGGAGCAGCTCTCCCCAGAAAAGCTTGGCGGCGCAAGTAGGCGGCAGGTCGTCACTCGTCGAGGCTGGATGCTTCTTCTGTCTCGTAGCAGACAACCCTCAGCACCACAACGGTTTTGGATTCTCCAGCGTCAGACTTGGCTCCGACTCAGACACCCGGCACTCGCCATAACTTACTTGGCTTTCTCGTTCTGCTCGCACTGCTCTTCTCTCGGCCCAGCCCTGACCGTTTGCTTGTCCCAAAGCTGCTTCACCAACTCGGCCACACCATCACCATCTTAAATCACTCACACTCGTCATGGCAATTCTGTCTAGCGCTCTGAACATCTTTGGCGCTGTGCTATTGGCGCACGCGTACGTTGTTCACCCCGCCGTCGGCCACATGCCTCTTGCACCCCACTGACTCGCTACACAGTGTCTACAGCGCTTATGAGCACTCAACCTTGGCCACTCTTGCCCGCAACCCTGCCGTAGCTCCGGTCCACTCATACATAATCCCAACAATTGATCTGCCGCTGGACATCACATTGGAGACGCTGGTGGCCGTTCTGCTGCTCTGCGTCGGCATTGTCATAGGCAGCCCGGACTTGAAGCCCATCCAATGGCGCGTCTGGGCTGGCGAGCTGGAGAAGGACAAGGCTTCAAAGACTCAGACCATCAATGGAGACCCATTGGGTCCCAGGGGAAACCCCTACGCAGCCCTCGAGCAGAGACAGGGCTTCCTCGACATCAGAAGTCAGCGCAGCGGTTTTGCTGATTGGGTCAAGAGTGGCAGCAGTAAAAAGTGATGGATTGAAATGTCTATATACCCAACACCAGTCTTCACCTGCCAGGCATCGAGCTTGTTTCCATCAGAGAAATACTCTGGAGCCTCCCAGTACGCATAGAATCTATACCCGTCTGAGCGAGTCTTATGAGACTCGTCACGCCCATCTCTTGTCCTTTTCAGAACGTGATGTCTCTTCGTTTGTAGACTCTGTGCGACCGGTCTTCTCTGTTTCCAGAGGACTGGTTGTGGATGTTTGTCTTGTTGTGCTTCTGATGAAGACTGACTCTTTCAACCTCCTTTTGCAATGCCTGTCGCATCCTCCACGTCTTCAGCCCCATTGTACTCTCTCAGAGCGTTGTGTACTGGCTGAGGCATCTCCAGCCAGTTGTTCCAGATAGCGACCACCTTGCCTCTGACTAGAGCCAGAGGCACTGGACCATACATTCTCGAGTCGCGAGAAGCTGCCAGGTTGTCTCCGACTGTCCAACAGTGGCCGACAGGGACCTGTTGCCATTCATGTCAGCATAGCCTACGAGCTATTCAGGTACGCGTCCTTACCTGTATCATGGTGCCATCTCCCTTGCCAGGTGTGTCCCTAAGCACAAAGTCGCCTGGCATACCAATCACTCTCTTGATGGTCGTGAGCTCTCCCTGTATGGGATGTTTGTATGACACTATGTCACCGACTTGTATGCCACGGCCGCGCCGGTACCACTTAGAGACGACGACGCTGGTGCCGCTGGCGTTCAGGGTGGGAAGCATTGAAGGTCCCCATGTTCCGGTCCAGCTATAGCCATGGTCGTAGAAGATATGGACACTGAGAAGTATCGCGAGTCCCAGACCAAGTCCTTCGCCTGTTCCGTTCAATAAGCCATTGCGTCTGCTTCCTGCTTGTCCAGCCTGCTTGACAGACTTTGGTGTTCCCAAGATTGTATAGCCAAAGATTGATGTCGAGATGTTTCGCCGCCGTAGCCCGATAGGTTGTGTCCTTGTAGTAAAGCCGCCTCGTTGTGCAAATAGAAGTCGTCGCAACATGTCAACTTGATCAGCACCGAAGACAAGAAATCCAAGTTGTCTTCAATGCGATCATGCATGATGCATCAAGCCGACAATCGTCACAAGCTTGGACCATCATCCCGACATTTTTCTATCCACCAACATCTTCCTTGAACCACACATCTCACGTCAACGAATTGAACCAACTTAGAAGAAGAAATGGCACATTCGACTGATCAAGACCAAGCGACTAAGCTAGATTCTGCAATCCGGGAATTCATCACAACATATGATGAGCTAAACTCGAGTCTCGTCGATGAATTATACGAAGAGCCGAGTGCTCTTGAGTTCATGCAGTATGTCGCGAGGAACAGGCCCTTTGTTGTAAGAAAAGGTGCCGAGGACTGGAAGGCTGTACAAAATTGGGACTCGCACTATCTTCTCAATGTCCTTGGTGACAGTCCTGTCAATGTAGCAATCACCCCATTTGGGTAGGTGCGGACAATTCGTTCTTTCCTCTTCAATCTCTCCTCGATCGTTACCTTCTCTTTCCTCTTCGCACTTTCTCATAAATCTCCCATTCACGCATCAATCACCACTGTCCTGAAATTGACACACAAGAAGCAACGCAGACGCAGTCTTGGAAGAAGATGATGGCTCATTATCCTACGTAAAACCACTTGAACGGCTCGAACCCTTCGACAAAGTTATCCGCTACATTGCAGAACAAGAATCAAATCAGTCAAAGCCCACACCCATCAAGTATGCTCAGACACGTATGTTCTTCAGCTTCAACCATCGAGATAGATCACGATATTGATAACTTTCAGAAAACGACAACCTCCGGAATGAATATTCTTCTCTATTTGAAGACGTCCCTTCCGATATACCATTTGCTCGCATCGCCCTCCAGAAAACACCCGAGGCTGTAAACTTCTGGCTCGGCAACAGTCTCTCTACCACGTCCCTTCACAAAGACAACTACGAAAACCTCTACGTTCAAGTGCGAGGTCAAAAACACTTTGTTATTATGCCTCCCACAGCTGCTGCTGCTGTCAATGAGCAGAGTATTCCCGGCACAACATATATCTCGACCAACGGGGATGAAGCGGCAGATTTGAAAGTGCAGGATTTGAAGCATGTGCTTGATGAACCTGGATTAATCGTTCCAGTACCGACTTGGGATCCAGATTTCCCTGATATCAGGCCAACGCCATATTCAGAGCTTGTCACACCATTGCGAGTTACGCTCAATGAGGGTGATATGATGTATTTGCCTGCCATGTGGTATCACAAGGTTGGGCAGAGTTGCGGTGATGAGGGCTACTGCTGTGCTGTTAATTACTGGTACGACATGGAGTTTGGCGGATCTTTCTGGGCTTCCAATGCCTTTGCTCGCGATGTTGCCAGAGTTGCCAATAGTTAGATTATATATTGTCAAGATCTCGGCTGCAAGATTGTTCCTCAAGTCCTCACAAGCTGGAACAGCTTCATAGCTTGAAGAATTGAACAGAAGAGATTGCTCCCGTGGACTAGTCAAAACCCTCTCTGCATTCATCTTGTTCTGTGGCAAAGGTAACAGCGCTTCGATTGAATATATTAACAAAGTGCGGCCCAGAAACGATTGCAAGATAACAAAGTAGCCGCGGTAAACAATAAAACATAACGCGCTTTAGTGTTGCGCTACTTTCCAGCCTTCCTTGATCATCGACTTAACAAAATACGAAACACCAAGCAAAACACCACAACCAGCGAGAGCGAGACCAGTAAAGAAAGCGCAACGAACACCCCATATCGAATCTTCAAGCGTACCGTCGTGTTTCATCACTGACACCTCAACCGTACCAGCAATACCCAAAGCCAATGAGATCGAATAATTGACCATGGTGTTCACCAACGAAGCAGCAAGACCTTGATGTTCGCGAGGCATGTGGTTGGATAGAATGACGGTAGCGGCAGGGAAAGACATGTCCATACCAAAAGGCATGATGAGGATAGACACAAACATCTGAGGCCAGTAAGACTGATGCACAGGCATGAAGGCTGAGATGGCTTGTCCGGCGAAAAAGGCCAGCATGGCGATCAGCATTGTGAAGGACACGGGCGTGTGTGTAAGCATGAATCCAGTGGCACCTGCAGCAATGAGCCCGCAGACCAAGGCGGGTGTAAATTGTGCAGACACGTTGAGCGGTGACAAGTGACGGAATTCCTCGAGGAAGCGCCATGAATAGTAGATCCAAATACCGAAGCTGCCCCAACCGATGCCGATGAGAGCCATGGTGTAAGTTACTGTTCCGTTGAAGGCCGAAACAGGCAATAGCGGAGACTCAGCCCGACGTTCGACCCAGAGGAAGGCGACCAGTACTAGCACTCCGATGATGAGGACAAAGTACACATGAGGCGTAGACCATCCGTACAACGGTCCATTGTTGAAAGCGACGTTGACAAGTATCAGGCCGATGACACCCAACGCACTACCCGTCCAGTCAAAGCCAGGTACATTGGTGACGCCAGCGAATTGGGCCTCCTTGGCTA